>SNQJ01S0037458.1:23006-76965 GCA_010110895.2 Picea sitchensis
TCTCCTATATATACCAAGGAGACATTTTCATTTTGAATCATCTTGTACTTGAACATTTAAGAGGGGTAAAAGGAGGTTTCCCCCTCGAAGAGGCTTATTATCTGAAATTATCTCTTTTTCAAGGCGTTGAGTACTTTTCCTGAGGTTTTTATATGCTTTATTGATGTTTGGTTCTTAACACTCTCTTAACGAACATTGAAATAGGGGTCAGAAGTGCATTGGCATAGACCTCAATTTGCAACTCTTGAGTAGGTTTCATCACGGGCTGAAATTTGTTTAGGATAGTCATGAATCTTTGATTGAAATATTTGAAAGGGCTCCCGTGGTAGTTTCTTCGGTGAATTTGTCTATGAAATCCTTTTGGAACTTAGTCCAACTAGTTATGGATCCTACTGGCAGATTAAAATACCATGTGGAAGATGAGTTCTCAAACGTGTAGGGGAAAAGTCTACATATTACATCTTCATGTTGAAATTTCATAAGCCTAATCACGAGTATAAATTTCTTGATATGATCTTCAAGCAGTCCTGAGGTTTTAGGATCATACTTGAGGAGAAAATTTTACGGGTGTCGAGGGAGATTGTGTACTTGTCCCGGGACAGCCACGGCATCCCCGGTCAACCAAGGTTGGTTGTCTTGAATTGGAACTTCTCTCTCCTCCTCACGATCGTTGTTCCCTTCCATATCTTCAGAGTTGGAGTTAGGCTCTTCTTCTTTCGAAAGGTCGTTAGGTTTGGAGATGTCGTAGGTTGGCGTCTTGGGTATGAGTTCAAGAGGTTCTTGGATTTTGGTGATCGCAAAATCTATTAAGTCTTCGACGGAATGTACGAAAACTTTTTCGGGAGTGCTGACTACTAGTCTGCTTTGTTGTTTTCTTCGAGGGAGGATGGGGGTGAAGGGAAATGCAACGATTTGTCGGGCGTAGGCTTTGGTAATCCTTCTAAACTGATTCACTTCCTCTTGAGCTAAAGTGTAAGGTATTTTAGGGTGAATATATCCTTCCTCAAAGTGGGGTGATTTATCCGCTTCGGGAGTACTCGATAAAGGTGGGTTGTCTATTGGATGACTAGCCATGCATGTGGGTCGTTACGAATCTATAGGTTGTTCGAAATGTCAAGAAACTTGCATATCCAACCATTCATTCTCAGGCCCTCCTTCTAGTGCCAATTCTATTGATGGGGCCTAAATCCCCTGACTCAACAACAGGAACCAAACCCGCCACCAAGGCCTAATTAGACTCTGCAGCATTTGGAGTGGAATGGTTCTCCAGGTCTTATAATATGGCCAAATTATGGATGAGCTTTTGTGTTTTTGGGTGAAGGCTTTTCCTTCACTTGGGATAGTTCTTCTCTGTGTTCTCTCTTAGATGGGGCTGGTATGAGATATGCAAGCCAGTATAAACCAAATTGACAAAGATAGGAAAAAAAAATTAACCATTGGGAAGGGTTTGAGCTTGGGATAACCCATTGCTTGAGCATGCAGATAGTGATCCTATGCCAGAGGGCCTAGTACTAATACTCTAATCGAATGAGCATCTGACTATTTTCTGAGAAAACTACTTAAAAAAAAGAAAAACATATATGTAATCAAGATCATGGCAAGAAAAATAATTCATCTACCAAGAAGCTCATCACATAGTTGAGGTAAACTACTTAACATAAAGAAAAAGAAACACATATGTAACCAAGATCAGGGTAAGAAAAATAATTCATCTACTAGGACATTCATCACGTAGAAGCACAACAATTTACTTTCATCATTTAAAGAAAAGAACATCAAAACATTGCACCAGATAACTTGACAATAGAATTAATTGCTCTTACTCATTCACTGCAACATTCATGGAATAGGAAAGGAAGTAATTCTCCTCCAACTCCAATCACATACATCTGATGGAAAATAGCTTGTCTTTGGTCCAGAAGGGATTCTTAATTCATAGCAGTCTCAAAAAAATTATCAACAACCAAAAGAAAAATCATTCTTACAACAACCATCGACCCTTGGCCATCGGTCAATGTCCCTATTTATAATATAAAGTCTTAACAGTAATTAACGGTAAAATACAATTTAAGCTAATCAAAAATCGCCACGTGGCATTATCATCTAACAATATTTCAATAGTCCACCCGAGTTGTTTCTTGAAAAGGGTGGGCTCTTTCATAATCAAAACACCTGATAAAGAGTTCTTCGCAGGTGTTGGCCCATGGAAATCTTTGTTGTTCCATTGGAGCCTCATATATTCCCCTGATGTCTATTGTGTGCGCCTGATACTTTACAAGGCTGAAGTTAAATTTCTGAAGCATGGTTCTCGATTTGATTGGATGTCCCACGAACTGTTATACTTTCCATGGCTTTGCATCAGTGACCCTTGCACATTCTTCAGCCCATAACGCATCTTGTTTGGTGCATAGCTTGATTACTTCATTTAGGTCGATCAGCATATCAGGGATGCTGATATCAGGGAGCCCGACATATTTCATCGCTTCAGTGATTCAGTTTCGGTGTTTCTTTTGGTTCTTCAGCGGGGTCACAGGACGGACTCTACTTGGTAATCGGGAAGGTTCTTCCTGCAGTTAAAACAAAAGTAGTTTAGTGATTAAGAAACCTACGATAAGACATAAACAAACAAAAATATGAACACGTACCTACATAGCTTGCTAGTATCAGTCGTTTTTAATACTTACATGATCCCAAACGCTTCCTTTGAGTGACCTATGAAGTCATCACTCCTCTTTGGTGTAAATGAACACACCAAAATGCCATAGTGTGGCTAATCAAATATGATAGTCATGAATGCATAAATTATCATGGTAGTTACTTGACCTTTGGGGTCAAAAAAAGGGCGTCAAGGACGAGTTAAGCGCATGTGTGCTTCCAAGAGGTTGGATATCGTACAGAGAAAGTCGTTTAATGCCTCTTGAAACCATACCACCAAGCGTGCCAAGCATCATTCATCAATAACGAAGGTTCAGAAATTCAAAAGGATCGAAAGGATCGTACCGCATGTTTTCCTGCAACCCCAATCGGCGGAGCTTTCATGTTTTGGATCGCATCCGTCGATCAGTTATGGCGTGTTGATTTTTCCAAACATCATGTCACGAGGCATGGATATTATGTTGGCATGCCTAGTGTCGCTCCTTGATTTCTCTATAAATTCCAAGATCTTTGTGAGAAATTCTATGCATATGTCGAGCTCGTATTCCCTGGAATTCTGGTTTGGTAAGTTCGTCTTGGCAACATCATGTTCAAAAATTATTTATCATCCGTGGATGCCTTGAGTTCCTTACACTCTTGTTTTATTTTATTATGGGATCCCCTTCAAACATGGGACGAGGTCTGGGAGGCAACCAGAGTGCCAGGTCTCAGCCCCAGCATGCCTAGGACTCTTTCTTGTTGGCTTCTTGTGTACTTGAGACTCCAACGAGAGGTACAGGTATCTTCCCAGAGGCAGTGGCAGCGTCCATGGAGGAGCTAAGGATGGTTGCATATACGTATGAAAGAGACATTCTAGATACTGTGCCTTCTTCGGGCCTGAAACCATAGAGAAGAGGAAGGCCTAGGAAGATATCTCAGGAAGGAGACGAGGACTGCCCCAAGGTTGAACTGAGTGCACGTCCAACCCTTCAGGATTCTGTGATACTTACCAACCGTTCAGAGTTAGTCAAGACCACTGACAAAGGAGGTAGGAGAAGAGAGGGGAGGGCAGAAGCGTTGGGTACTTCCGTCAAAAATTTTGCTCAGTAATTAGAGCAGGCTTAAATTGTAATAGCCAAGCTCTACCAAGAGAATAGAGAACTGTGATGTCAGTTGGCAGAAAAAAACAGAGGATAGTGTTGTCGCAAGGTCGTGCAGGAAGCACTGTTTGGCTGCAGAGATGACTTCGGGAAGCGCAAGACATGATTGTGAAGTTGCGTGAGGTGCAATGGATAGTAGCAGCAGTGGAACATAAGACATCACAAAGTGTGAAAGGAAATCTAAGAGAGGACCAGCGCACAGGAGACAAATAGTTGGCGGATTCTCTTTCTGTGTTCTTGTAAGTGTTGCTTAACATTTCCTTCTCTTTCTTCTTTTGTAAATTTTTTTGATCTTACAGCTACCGGGCCGACTAGCCGAGTTATCAAGGTTGTCTATTCGTATGTAAACCAGGCCTGGTGGAAGTTTTGATTGCGTATATAAAAATAAAATAAGGTGTTTGAATGTATCATGCTTCTTTCTGATGTGAATCACGTGTGTATTCTTATTTAGGTCTTTTACGTAAATTATTAGATTTTTGGGGATCATTGTTATTTCGTCGTGAGTTCGTTAATGCTTTGCTTTTTAAAATCTTTGATATCAATTAATACTTTCATGGAATTATCGACTTTGGCTATTGAAAAAATTAATCATGGAAATACATTCAGCTAATGGATAAGAATCATACTTGGTTTCTCACTTTCACCGAAAGTACTTGAGAAAAGACTAGAGGCCACAGCTGTCGATACTGGGTGACAGGAGAAATTATCATGTCAGGGAAACAATTAGTTCACCCTCACTGATACCGAAACTTGTTTCGAGAGTTCGGCAGTCGACAATGTCACTTTATCTATGCATGGCACTTATAATCGCACTTTTCTGCTGAACCTGAAAAGGTATCCTTTCGGCAAAATCCTTTCTGAGGTTGTTCGTAAGAAAGAAACACTACTATCATATGACATCGACGAAGGTCGGTACTCGGCTACTTTGACTTCTCAAAATGATTTTCGCCATCTTAAGCTTTCGCTGATGCTAAACTTCTCTAGGGAGTCGGGAAAATTTTGGGTCGTTGATTCCTCGAGTAGTCATTGTGTCTCTTAAGATGGTTCTTTGTTGTATGTTCAAGAGGAACATAAGTCATGAAACATATAATATAAGTGGATTATCAGTCTTAGACCAAGGCAAGAACAATCAAAGGTGGAAAACAAGGTGGTACCCAAAAGGAAATGATCACAGAACTTTTAGGGTGTGTTGAGCACTCAACACAGCCATACCAAGAATGCCTTAAGAATTCACCATACAATAAGCAAGAGTATCCATCAAGACAACTTTGTAACCATACTAGAGTTTCTATGGAAGATCTAAGCCTATAGAATGCATATCTAGAACTTGCTTCATCCTTCAAGAGACTGGCACTAGATTACACTCAAGTCTTTGTGACTTCCATCCAATTGTACGCACTCTGCCTTCCTTATTATCCCATGTGTATATGCATCCTGCCTCATTGTAGCCCATGTATGTACATTCTCTTGCCCACTGTTTCTCACGTACTCCTTCAGAGACTGAACTTCTAAAACTTTCACCATCAATATCTCAGACTTACGAAAACTTTGATGCGTCCATGAGATCCTCAATAGATCTTCAATATATTCTCAAGAGAATTTTTTTCACAAGAGACCATTGCCTCTTATTTATACTCTCCAAGTTGTTTCCTTAGAAGCATCTTCTAGACCTATTTGTCCATGTAGCTACTTTTTCCACATAGTCACCTATGTCCAACTTTGTCCAATTTGCCACTTGTCCATATATCCAATAACCACTTAACCCACTTTCCTCATTTTAGGGTGAACCCTCTTATAACCACTTTCCATGATTAGAAAGTTCTTCATTTACTTTATTATTTAAATAATTCTCTTTGACTTTATCACTTCATTTTATTATTTAAATAATTTCTTCTTTGTAAGCACTTTGACTTCTTTGACTTTTTGGGGCTTCTAGCCAACATATGATGGTCCTCCAACTTCATAAGGCCATAAATCTCAAACCATGAGGATTTATGTGACGTTCCACATACCATCGGAAATGACATGACAAGAACTATCCATCTAGGATAGTTTCACTAACAAATTCATTGATCTTGACCTCATTATTCAATAGTTAAGAATGGGTTCTCTAACCATACTTCTAGGATAACTCAATCACAAAGTGTGTTCCCATGAGGGATGTCACCATAAGGGGACCACTTTGGATTTCATCCATTTGTACTCCCTATAAACCATGACAAGACAATAATGATTCATCTTTACATCAATCCAACTATGCATCATATATAAATGAAAACTCATTGATCCTTCTTCATCTATGCAACACATTTATCAATCACTACAACAATATACTATGACAAGACATTGATCCTTTGAAATAAATCCTTTGACATTTGACATCAATCCTTTGGAATCAATGACAACATGATCCAACAATCCCCCCCTTTGGAATTTATTACAATACCAACATTGATGTCAACACCAATAATTGATGGAAACATGTAGACATGGCATTGTTCTACATCAATAGGAATCTCAATCACATCAATGTGACTGTATCTCCCCCTTTGACATTAATGGGAAAGGGTAGTTATCTCCTTAGGGTTTCTCCTCCTGCCTAAACTCTTCTTGGCGATGCTCCCCGTACCTGAACTCTTCTTGGGGTTACTCCCCCTACCTGGATGCCTTTGATCTTTATCTAAATAATATCTTCCCTTTTGAGCAAGGAATATCACTCTTATGTAATTCTGAAAACATATCGTCCATGCTCCCCTTATGACCATCACTCCCCCTGGAACCATGCCTTTGTGCTCTTTCTCCAAGTATAGGGATATTTTTCCAAGTATTTATCTTTTCATTTGATAAATTTTACATCCTATAATCATGGGAAGAATAATGACTCCCCCTATGGGTATGTCTCCCCTTATCTTCTCTACAATATGAACAATATGCTACCACTGCATTCTTCTTCTGCTGCAAAATTTTATTGCTCAACCGCAACATAGATCAACTTCTTCAAGAATGATCTGCTCTTCCTATGATGATCCTTGGACCTGTCCATGCATCAAACGCATGCCATACCATACATAATGAAGAAAAATATATGTCAACAATGAATAGAGAATCATGAACAAAACATAAACCAAGTACATCATGTGCCAACCATGCACAACACCCATGTACATCAACCATGTACATCAATACCATAGAGTATGCCATAAGATATCATCAATGGAGTGTATCAACCATATGCCTCTACCAACATGCCAACAATGTGCCTCATATAAGTGTCATATCACTCATGATATGCTTCTACCATGAACCAAGTGCCACAATCATGCATCTTCAATCAATCAAGTGTCTACACTATATCATCCCATACATCATGTACCAAGCATATGGTAAACAAGTAATATTGATGATGTACTTTAGTCAAGTATTATACCCCACAAACATATACTATCTATGAGTGCATCAACATTGCACTTAAACATGTATCACCACCTATACCAAGCAAGTGCATCAAACATGCACCAATACCAAAAAAAGATGAACTACAATCAAGATGTGACCTCATACATGTATGCCATAAAGAATGTGTCAATCATATTGTTGGTAGGTGCCTCCAAAAAGTGTATCAATCATGGATCAACTATAGATCAAGTTGTGACTCATCAATGGTGTACAACATGATCACTTCATCAACTCATCAACGATACGTCCCACTATTTAGCTCATCCTCATGCCAAATGCATGCACCAAGATATCCAACAAATATGCATATCACAATACATTATAAGATATATCAATGGAACTCAAATAAGTACCAACCATGTACTCTAAATGATATGCCTCAACCATCATTCACTTCATCAAATACTAAGCATCCAAAACTATGTGTACTAGAAGTGTGCCTTAATAGATTAAAGATATATCTAGCTATAATCACCACGATATATCTCATAACCAAAGTTCCATAACTTCACTGTCACAACCATCATTGTTCCTCAACAGAAAAGTATCTCAATCCACACTCTAGGGTTAGTACCATGCATCCAAGATAGTCTTTCAACACTCAACCATATGTCATCACCATACATACATCAATTATGTATGCCAACATTCAATCATGAAAAATTGCAACAAATCATGTCATACCCTGCAACAAATCATGTCAGATCCTTCAACACAAGTTATACCATCAAATAAAGTTGCAACTCATATGAATAGCCTTTTTCCCAAGGATTTTACGATGGATAAGTGGCCTGCTGCACAGACAGATCACATCCATACATAGCCTATTTTCAGTTGATATTGTGTATGTATGCAAGTTTTATCAATGTAACCCGCGTATGTTTCTGAAGATGTCAAACTTGAGCTTCCCTTAAGGATGTCATTATGTTATGATTGTTGAGTTTTCTTCACCCACTTATGAAGGTGTCTCGGCTTCTCAGAAATTGAACTCTGAGCTTCCATATTTTCAAAAATGTCTTCCTGCCTAACTTCATGCCTTCTTCTAGTCATGCTATACGAAGTCCTCATCATGGAATTTCTTCTTGTGTTCTATCAATCCTGGGATTTACGGCCAAATCCACTACAACTATATCATCTCATGATGTGACAATGAGAAACAATGTGTCCTACTTGATTACATCTCCAACACCTTAGGGTGCCATGATATCTTTCAGTATCTCTCCTTGCATAAAATCTACATTCCAAAGCTTTGTTACCATATTCATTAAATGAGTAACAATGACTATGAAAAACATTTTCATACCTTTTCTTTGGTGTCCATCTTGAAGGTGTCGCTCTTATTTGAGGTGTAAATATGGCTTCTTGATATCTTCATTGCTTTGTTATTTTGAAACTTTCCTTTCCTTGTGTAGATGGTTGAATTGCAACATTATTTCCATCCTTGGAGAGTAAGGGACTTACCTCATGCTTCTTTGAGGTGCTTGCTTCAACATGTGTAGCTTTTTTGTTGTATCCAAGACCCGATTTATCATTTGGTGATCTTTGACTATCCAAGATCTCATTCAATATTGTTGAGCTATTCAATAATTTGTTTGACTTCTCTACTTTCTTTATAATATCAAAAACTTTAGCTTCCAACTTATCACATGACTCTTCCTTTTCATTTACTTGATTCTTTAGTAATTCCTCTACCCTTTTGGCTTCTTCAATTTGGGTCTTGAGATGATTATTAACTTCAATATTTTTTCTAATCTCATCATATACCTTCTTATTTTCTTCTATTTCATTATTTAGTCTTTTGATATCTTCTTCTTTTTCTTCTAATTGAGTCTTTTTACTTTCTTCTTGTTCTTTGAGCATTTCCTTCAATTTCAAGATATGTCTTTGATTTTTTTTAAGACATCTTTTAGTGTTATCAGAAAGATAGCTATATTCTATATAAAAATGGTCATAGTTGTATTCAAATATACCCCATTAAACTTTATTGTGAATCTTTGTTATCTCTTCTTCTACTTATTCCATGGGATAACTATCATTTGATTATACACAAACTATTTCTAGATTTTCTTCTTCACTTGTAGAGAAATATTCAACACCATCACATTTTGAACTATTGCAATCAGGGGTTTTGGAGATTCTTAACCTTCATTGATATTGATGGAATTGTCTTCAAGGTCTTCCTTTTTTCTTTGGTATTTATTTTATAGATTTAGCCATAGATCCTTGGCGGAAGTGAATTTTCCCATTCTCTCTTTGATAGAACTTGAGATTCCACTAAGAATGGTCTTGAGAGCCAATGCATCATTATTCTTTTCTTCCCTTTGACTTGCAAAATTTTACTTGTTCTTCAAGGGAACTAATCCACCAATAGTTTCTTTCCAAACACTCGCTCCTAATTCTTTCAAATGCACTTTCATAACTATTCTCCATGTATAATAGTTTTCCTCATCAAGGATTGGAACTTCATCATCCATTTGTGTGTCCATGGATCTCCTCCAATATTTTTAGAGAATATAGTGAAGGCTTGCTCTGATACCAATTGTTGGACACACCGACCACACTAAGAGGGGGGGGTGAATCAATGTAGGACTCTTTTCACTTGTAAAAATTTTCCCTTCACAAAACTCCTTAGTTATCAATCATCAATTACTCATCATTTATTATTGTCATTTATAACCAATTAAATGTGAAAATATATCAGAAACATATAGCAACAACATATATCATCAATAAGTTATCACCACAAGGAACACAAAGAACACAAGAGTAGAATTTTCTTTTTATTATGGACTACAATTCTTGGGTTATCAACAACAACTGAATAGAGTTACAACTCCATGAGAGCACCAAATCTACAATGCAAAACTCAACATACAAAACTCAGAAACAACTAAGAAGAGGAATCAATCCTCAACATATACCAATCTGTCAATAGGTACGCGACCTGTTAGTAGTGTATCACATGTATATATGCGCCCTACCAGCAGTACAACTCGAGTATGTACATGACCTTTCTATACTACAACCTGCATATTCCTTATGAACAATTAGGGTTTTCTCTCCATGAAAAAATTAGATCCTCTGCAACCTTCAGTCACATCCACTTATGTATTTCACTATCCAAACTAAAAAATAAACAATCACAACACATCTATGCTCTCTGACAACTTACTCATGCTCCTCAACCATACAATATGAATGCTACTTAATCATGTATAAGCAACCAGTATACTATGGAAATCATATCAGTATCGAACCATAAGAGTGTTTCTCACTCTATCAATCAACCAACATAACCATATCACAATAGCCAGACCAAGAATTCCTTAAGAATTCACCATACAATAAGAAAGAGTATCCATCAAGAAACCTATGTAACCATACCAAAGTTTCTATGGAAAATCTGAGCCTATATAATAGAGATATGGAACTTGCTTCATCCTTCAAGAGCCTGGAACTAGCTTACACTCAAGTCTTCATGACTTCCATACAATTGTATCCTCTCTACCTTCCTTTAACCTGTGTGTGTACATGTCTTGCCTCATTGTAGCCCGCGTATGTACATGCTCTGGCCCACTGCTTCTCACGTACTCCTTCAGAAATTGAACTTACGAAAATTTCATCGTCAAGATCTCAGACTTATGGAAACTTTGATGCGTCCATTATATCCTCAGTAGATCTTCAATATATGCTCAAGAGATTTTTTTTCACAAGAGACCATTTCCTCTTATTTATAATATTCAATTAGCTTCCGTAGAAGCATCTTCTAGACAAATTTGACCACATAGCTACTTTGTCCATATAGTCACCTATGTCCAACTTTGTCCAATTTTCCACCTATCCATACATCCAATAGCCACTTGACCATTTAACCCACTTTCCTCATTTTAGGGTTAACCCTCTTATAACCACTTTCCATAATTATAAAGTTCTCCATTTACTTTATTATTTAAATAATCCTCTTTGACATTATCACTTCATTTTATTATTTAAATCATTTCTTCTTTGTAAGCACTTTGTCTTCATTGACTTTGACTTCTTTGACTTCTTTGACTTTGACTGAACTAAATTAACTGTTAATTAATTAATTATTAACTAGTTAGTTATTAGCTAGTTTAACCTATTCTAACTATACTAACATTATTATTTAATCTAATTAACTTATGGTTCTTTTTGTTTATCCTAAGTTTGATTATTCATGGATGGGTGGTGGGTGAGATGTGGCCAAGGGATAAAAGGACAAGGGAGTGAGGGTGCAGCGTGGATGAAGGATGTACCATGGAGAGGAGGAGGTATGATGTAATGGATGGATGACACATTGGGACAAGGCCCGTTGGAAAAACCGCCTCATTTCGGACCCCCCCCCCACACCATTAAAGGTAGAACGGTTGAGGGGTCCGGAATCGCCTGTAGACCGTCCATCTACGCACTGTCATGATGACCGTAGATCTTTGTGCACTTGTTAGTCACCATTCCAAACCCTCCCCCCCCCACCGTTAAAAGTAGAACAATCGAGGGGGTCTGGAATCCACTATCATCCATTGATCTACGCGTCGCTAGATCGATTGTCGATCTAAGAAAATTCTTTATTCTCCAGGCGCAAATGCAGCAAAAACTTAGGCTTAGTGTTTTTGTGGGTTTTGTGCACTAATTCCCTTGATTTTGTCTCCATGGGGTTAGGAAACACCACTCAGTGTCAACAATCATGAATTTTCTTTTCTTTTCCTTTCCTTGAAAATAATTTTCAAAAATGAAATATTATTTGCAAGCCAAAATACATCCAGAGTGAAACTTTTCTAGTCAACAGATGATCCTACAAATTATAGGGTTATAACAGTGGCTCCACCTGGGGATGGTATCTCTTTTGTGAGGTTTCAAGAACCATTGAATTGTGAACGTGCATAATGGTTCTTTATTCTTTGGGTTGATCCCAAAATCTTATTTTGCAACCTGTACCTGTTTTGATCTTGCAACTGAAAACCAAATCAAAATGAACACTGCTGAAAAAGAGATGCTCAGAATGTTGAGCTTATTCACACTCTCCTACCTACCCTATATTGTTGAAACTCGTGCTAAATCAAATAATACAAAAATGCCAATGAAGCCAATCAAGTAGTTGTTGAGACCAATGGACAACTTGACTACTTGTTAGCATAGTCAAAAAGGCAGCCTGACCTTTTGTCTATAGTTTCAAAACTGCAAAGTGTAATGGCCACTGCTGAAAACATGATTGATCTTTACAACAGAGACATTAACAATCTTGAAGAACAAAATTAATTCCAAAGATAGATTGTGGCTCCGCAGTGAAAAATTTCTCCATATAAATAGCCATTGGATCAAGATAAACTTGACCTATTACTGGATATTCAAATTTAACCAACTCAACTTCATGATTTGATGTTGTAGTTATGTTATTTGCATCCTCATGCACTTCCCGATATGGTTGCAAATGTTCTGGTGGGTTATGAAATGATACTTCTACTGAACATTTCCCTGTAGTTGATTGCCTGATCATGTCAATATCATAACAGCTTTTCAGCTCATGACTGGCGAATGAAGAATGATTTTGACCGCACAGGTCATCCAACCGATCAGCTATTGGATCCTGAAAAAACTGACAAGACTGTTGCATTGATTCAAATGAAATTTCCTGACTTTTTATGTATTTATCCTTCAAAACTTGTTCAAGAGTCTCCTTCAAAATTTGAAATGAATTATAATCTAATGGGACAGAATTACATTCCATTGTTTCAAATCTAGTTTCGAGCTCTAGACTTCCATCTGGACTTTGAAAATCAAGGGAAAATAGTGATTGTGATTTTGGGTCTAAAATAGATCCCATGTCATCAATGACATCCTCTCCTGACTCATCATAAAAAAAATTGTCTTCACAATTCACAACTTTCCTAGAGTTTCTTTTCAGAAATTGAAAAGATGAGAAACATAAGGGCAAAGATTTTTCCCTTACTTTGAAATTTTCTGCATTTTCCTCATCGTTGTCATGATTGTTGGGCAGAGGCAGATTGTCATATCTGATTTGTAATTGATCTTCTTCCTGCCAACGACATGTTGTTGGTTGATTTGAATAGTCAACATCTATTTCAGCCTCATGATCGTCATCATATTGATCACACTTGGGTAGATTATGCCAGTAAGAAAAGTCATCAAACATGAAAATCATATCAGTTTATGGCTCTTCAACAATATGAGTTGGAACTTCATCTTCAACTATATTGTGAATTGAATATATGAAAGAATAATTATCCAAACCATGGTACCAAGTGTGAGCTGCAAAATGTTTGGGAACTGTGACCTTTTCTTTCTCTGAAATCAATGGAGCATGATGTCTTTGGACAACAAGCTCATCTTTCTTGTTGATCCTCTGCATCATCTCTACCATGGAACTGGCCAAAATGTCCATTTTAGCTTCTGGTGACTTTAACTGCTCCTTTTCTTTGTTCTTTACCTTTGATCTTTTGATCAGCAAGTTGGCCTCCACATCAACTGCAATGTTCTGCATTTCTTCAAGTGTTGCAATGTTCCTTTCTCTTAATTGGAATGTCATCTCAAGATCGAAGGCATCTGGGAAATGCAAGTGGGTTGATCCTAGGGGTGGCCTTATATCAACAGGCATTGTATGATATACCTTATTGAACCTTGCTGAAAATTGTTGTACTGNCCTGGCTGTCTTTTCAAATGGTCATACTCTTCTAGGATGAGAAAAACATTTCTCATGATCACCCATCGATCTAGGAAAGCTTGCACAAACTGATGGAAATTGTTAATGCTTGCAGCTAGGAGATTTTTAAACCAGTTCTTAACATTACCTTGCAAATATAGGGCAAACATCCTGATCTATACATCATCATCTTCTACCTCAAAGAGGTCAAGAAAATCCTCAAGACTTTGGATATGCTTTTCAGTAGTAATATTGGCATTCTCTCCATCAAACCTAGGCAGATTATTGGTGTAATTTGTAGAGAAGTCATGGAGGATAGGAGGCAAGTCTAGGGGCTTTTATCTGTCTGGGATTTTGGCAGGTACAAGAGGTGAAGCAAGAGGCTTACAACCATCTGTAGCTTTAGCAAGAGTAGGAGATAAAGCAGGAGGCTTATGTCTCACTAGGACTTCTACAGGTGTATCTGGGATGTGCATAGGTGTATGAGTATGTACATAATCTACAATTGGGGATCTGATCTCTTGAGGCTCATTAGTTTGCAGATGATCAATGTAATATTCAGCAATATACTTTTGATTAGGCTTAGAATAAGACAAAACATAATTGCAGATAAAACCAAATATGTCTTGAATGCAATTTGAGCTTGAGTACCTGGTCTTTCTAGGCTGCTTGGCCATGCTTTAGGTTCTTCCTCCAGTGGAGTCTTTGAGTTGGCATTGTCTGGAGTTGATTGGAGTCACCAGGTGAATGATATCAGCCTTCTTGTGTCTAGTCAATGTCCACCATCAGTAATCAGATATGGAGCTTTGAAGTGTACTACTGGGCAAGTTCCCCAGTGTGGTCACAATTATGTTAGCACTCTGTAATTTTCCCAAGGATGTGGAGGTAGTCACAAAGACAACATCAAAACAGCTTCGAGTCAGGGATCTATCCCTCCGAGACTCAGAGAGGGATCTCTCTGTCAAATTTAGATTTGTTTGAAATAGGGTATTAGGCTAGTTATGCAGAACAGGGTTTGTTTTTTTTGTTTTATTTGAGGTGTTTGGCTGAATGATTGCTTTAGAATCCCATTGGGATATGGGGTCTGTGTCAAAACTTAAGGTCAGATAAACATCTTTTAAAGGGATTCTTCATAGGGCAAAATAGCCAATATACTGGATCGATTAAGATAAAATGTGATGGAAATATAGAACAGGTGAGAGGTTCATTTAAGTAAAGAAGCATTCAAGAATTTCTTTAACTCAAAATCAGAAGAATAACATGCAGACTGATAAAAGGCCGAATACAGAGTACCCGAGGTAAATTATATTCTTTAACTTCCTTTTAACAGTTGGAATTAGAAAACAAGGTGATAACAGAGTAAGAAAAAATTAACATAGCAAGAAAAACATCACCAATGTCCAGACGCAAGAATCATGTGCACCGATTCCTTTGTATTACTGGTGGATCTAAAAAATTACGGAGAACAGCCTTTTTGGGTGAAATGATCAACCACCTTTTACATTAAAATCATCTGAATAAATAGGAGAGATCCCCCAAAAAGTTGTGTAAGTCGGATTTAACCGCCTCGACCAAAAATAGCCACAAATCCCCAAAAATCTGGAACTGTATGCCATGAAAGACAGGCCGAATTTCTATGAAACAGAGGTCCACTCAGACATTTGTTTCTATTTAATTATGACACCTGGGAAAACATTGAAGGAGATTATTGTATCTGGGCATGTTCTGGACAAAAACCTCCGTCGATTTTTCCAAATTCGCCTCCAGATCACCGAAACACCTCCCGCAAAATCAGGACTGCAACAAAAAAATGGAAAACTGAAAAAATGGGCCTTGAATATGGCTTCGATTCTCCCTACTCGTGGCACTTGTGAAAAACCTGAGAGATTTTTTTGTTCTTCATCCTGTTATGGAGAACGACCTCTCTTGGTTTCTCAAAATTCATTTTCATTTGTCCAGAATCAGCTTCGGAAGAAGACTGGTCAAAATGTTGCGAAAGCGGTTTTTGTTTAGGAAGGGTGGTATTTCGGACCCCCCCTGAGGTGGTAGACAGTTTTAGGGGGGGGTCCACTGGCCTGTGGATCCGACAACTGTCCAAGGGTGGTTTAAGAAATACAACCATTCTGAACCCCCCCCTCTCGTTAAACTTCGGATGGTGAGGGGGGGTCCGGAAATTTTTATATCCATTGATTTAATTTGGTTTCGGAATGTGATGTTTACGGGTGGGAGAACTTAGGATAGGTTTAATTTTTATGTTTTTTTTTACTTTTTGTTTCTTTTTAATATTTTTTATTTTGTTTTATTATAATTTGTTTTAATTTTTTAAGTTTTGTTTATTTTTATTTTGTTTTATTTTTATTTTAATATATTTTATTTATGTTTTAATATGGTTTTTTTATTATTGTTTTGTGTTTTATTTTTATTTTTTTAACTTTTATTTAATCTTTAATTAATAAAAAACTAAACTAGTTACTAAACTAACTTAACTATTAATTAATTAATTAATTAAGTATTAACTAGTTAGTTATTATCTATTTTAACCTATTCTAACTATACTAACATTATTATTTAATCTAATTAACTTATGGTTCTTTTTGTTTATCCTAAGTTTGATTATTCATGGATGGGTGGTGGGCAAGATGTGGCTAAGGGATAAAAGGACAAGGGATTAAGGGCGTAGCGTGGATGAAGGATGTAGCATGGAGTGGAGGAGGTCTTATGTAATGGATGGATGACACGTTGGGACAAGGCCTGCCGAAAAAACCACCTCNCAAGGTAGAACAGTCGAGGGGGTCTGGAATCGCCTGTAGATCATCCATCTACAAGCCATCATGATGACCGTAGATCTGTGCACACTTGTTAGTCACCATTCCAGACCACCCCCCCGGTTAAAATAAGAACAATCGAGGGGGTCCGGAATCCACTTTCAACCGTTGATCTACGCACCGCTAGATCGACCCTCGATCTAAGCATGTTCTTTATTTTCCAGGCGCAAATGCAGAAAAAACTTAGGCGTAGTGTTTTTGTGGGTTTTGTGCACTACTTCCCTTGCTTTTGTCTCCATGGGGTTAGGAAACACCACTCAGCGTCAACAATCATGAATTTTCTTTTCTTTTCCTTTCCTTGAAAATAATTTGCAGAAATGAAATATTATTTGCAAGCCAAAATACATCCAGAGTGAAAATTTTCCAGTCAATAGATGATCCTATGAATTATAGGGTTATAACACATACCATACATCATGAACCAAACGATATGTCAACAATGAATAGAGAATCATGAACAAAACATCAACCAAGTACATCCTATGCCATATTGTGTGCCAACCATGCACAACACCCATGTACATCAACCATGTACATCAATACCATAGAGTATGCCATAAGATATCATCAATGGAGTGTATCAACCATAAGCCTCTACAAACATGCCAACAAAGTGCCTCATATAAGTGTCATATCACTCATGATATGGCACAAAACCCCTTCCATCCAAAGGGCTTGTTGGCCCTTGACCAAGTTTTAAGGATTCTTGGTCATGTTTGACCTAGTTTTGGGACATCGACAAGCTGTCGAAGGTGAAGCGCAAGACGAAGCGGAAATCATGGGATCTTGGCCCCGTTTTAGGGATCTTTGGGTTTTGGTCTTATGTAACGGGTATGGGAATGTCGACCCATGGTTTTAGCCATGTTTATGCCCGATTTTGTAATGTATAAATAAGTAGCTAGGCAATGTAAGAAGAGGTGAGTGTGCTAAGTGCTAAAGTTCGATCTATGTGATCAAAGAGTTGTAAGTTGTGCTAAGTGCAAGTAATATTTGTAAGTGATTCATGCATACTGTGTGAGACTTGCAGTTCTAACTGCAAGTGACTGTAAGAGACTTTATGTAGGCTTTGTGTTGTAACCTAGCTTGGGCAAGGAGGATCTAGCGAAGAGTGCACAGATCTCATGTCCTCTGCGAAGTTGATCATGAGGCTCTCTGCATGTAAGAATATTGAAAGAAGCTAATAAAGAAGATGAAGAGTTGGTGGATGTATCCCTAGGGTGGGGGTGAACCACGTATATCATGTGTTGTTAATGATTTGTGCTTTATGGTTGCTCTCCTGTTTATATGATTAAATGCTTAGTGCGATGTTAGATGATGAATGAATCTAATATGGTAGCTTAGTGTTGAATAATGTGAGTGAATGCTATATCTGATCTATGTTAGTATGCTTAGTGCTTGACTCTATTGAATATATGGGAATGTTTCACAGATTCACTATTAGGGTTTAACTGTGTTGTAGACTAAACTGAGTATTGATGAACTATAACTGCTAAGTGTTCTGTTAAGGTCTTACAATCACATATATGTGTCCCAACTAAGGTTACATACATTGGAGTCCTGCAACCACCCCTACCTCCATAATTTGCTACAAGGACCTGCACTTAGCTCTGCAAGTCTCTTACAATCATGCACAAAGCACTTACATACTATACTTGCACTTAGCATACCTTCACATCACATAGATGCACTATTCGACTTCTTTCTTACATTTCCTATCCTTCTATTTATACATACAAAATAGGCCTAAACATGGTTAAACCCATGGACCGACATCCCATTCCCGTTACATATTCTCAAAAACCAAAAAAGGATCCAAAAGTGGGTCAAGATCTAGTGATCTCCACTTCGTCTTGTGCTCCTCCTTCAACAGGTTGTCGAAGGCCCAAAATTAGTCAATATGACCAAGAATCTCCCAAAAATTATTCAAGGGAAAACAGGCCCCCAACACTCACTTGTGACTCGTCCTGAGTCACTCTGATCTGATCATTTCTGCCTTGAAGGCCTCGAGCTTGGCTCGAGCTACTTCAACCTGTTTCTTTGCTACAACCTCTTGCTCGGTGAATTCATGGATCATTGCATCATTCACTGGCCCTTCTAGGCGTTGTTCTGCTACAATGACAACATGTTCTAGTTCTGCTCCTCAACTTTCAACCTCTGTGAATAACTAGCTTGCCTTATCCTGTACTGGTTGAAGTCATTGAGTAACTCCCATTACTCTACTTTGAATCATATGGATCTTTTGATGGGCAGTGTGTTTCTCCTGAGACCGCTTCATTCTTTCCACCGTGTGTTTGTGTGTTGTTTCTCTTCCTTGAGCTGCGACTCCAATGCCTGTAACTCTAGGTTCTCGGTGAGGTTCTCATATGTCTGGGTGCTCTGGTTACTCATATGCTTGCATTCCAAGGCAAGATATTTTAGTCTGTCAATTGTGCTATGGGCAGTTGCTTCCCTTAGGTCTCTTACATCTTGAGGGGTCTCGGGCATAGTGTGGAGCTCCAAGTCTATTATGTGTTGTTGGAGCTATTGGATTACCTCTTCAAGTTGTTCCACCTGTTGTGGAACTCTCTCTTCGGTCCTTACTTCTACAATTGTCATAGACCGAAGTGCTCGGTGAACCATTTCCCTTACTTCGAGTTTCTTGGTGAGCAACTATTCCTTGATTTACTGTAACTGTGATTTTTCTTCATCCAACTTCACTTGTAGAGAAATATTTTCCCATTATGCAGCACTATGTTGCTCTTCAATGTATTTTTGTACTTGTGCTAAAGCCTGGGTGGCTTGTGTTGTCTCTTCCTGAGCTCGTCGAAGGCGAGCTTCGACTGTATCAACAATTCGGTGGAGTTGATCTGGCTCATCTCCCAGTTCTGGTGTTCCCACTAACAGAGGTGCAGTGGATACTGCGCGATTGGACTGTAATGTCTTCAACATCCCTTGGATCTCATCCTTAATCCAACTGAACACCTCCTCCTACTTAGCTTCTTGCTTCTCTGTTATCTCCAGCGAAGCATCGTTGAGTGTTGCGACAATGAAGTTGAAGTCATCTGAGGTGAGGGTGGTCTCAAATTTAGTCCTGGTTGCTTTCACTTTCTTCCAGGATGAGAGTTTCGGTGGGGAAACCTTCCTTTTCTTTGAGGGGTCCTCCTCGTCTCTAGGTAGTGTAACATCAGATTTATTCTATTCAACTTCTGCACCATCTATCTCTCTGCCATATCATCCTTTCTTTGTTGATATGGAAGAGGTCTTCACAGATGCACTGTCGAAATCATGGACCTCTTCGGTCTTCTTTATATTGCTAGGTCCGGTTGTATCTGGCGCAGTTTCTGGACTGTCTATATCAGACACCTCTGTAGGGTCTACTAGAAAGAGGAGGTCTGCTGACCATTCCTTGGTAATTTCTTCCAAGTCATCCTCCATCCGCTTGTAGTATGATTGCAGCTATTGTTTATGTCCATCTGCGCGCGTTGTGATGTAAATAAAATGGTGGCCCACACTAACTTTCATTAAGGGCCGAAACCTATGGAGGGTATTCGGGGTCATACGAGGTTCAGACTGGATGGATACCTTCAATTGGTTGTAATACGTATGGAACAAAGAATTTGACTGCCATTGTTCATTCATGTCATTCGAGTACCACAGTGTACTGAACTTCGCGGCCAGAGGTTCAAACAGCTCGATGTCTAGGAAGGTCTCACCTTCCGGCATCTCCCATGCAATGAAAGCGATCAGGATCAATAGCCAACTGAAGTGAAATTCATATCCCTAATCTTGGGCTTCCTTCCAGTCCAGTTCCACCTAGTTTACAAGGTATTGTGCCCAATTCATTTGAATTCCTTATGCGCACTTCCCTGTGAGGTCGACTACGAACCCAGTAACATGGGTGGGTTGATTCTTTCACACCAACTTTCCTACGATCAATTGGCAAGTGACATGCAATGTGTCGCTTTGGATAGAAGCTACCTTGTAGCCTCATGTGCCCTTATCGAAATCTTTGTAGGTGTCTTTAATCTTCTACGCAAGAGCATGATCCATGGATTTTTCGGGATAGAAATCATGTGGGTCAGGGCCTTGCATGCTTATCCCTATGATCCGATTGATCAACGTTGGATCCACTCTGATACGGTGATTTAACCACAAATAACCTCCATGATAACAGGACAACATCAATTTGATGCATGCATTCACTTCTTGGTGTCTTCCTAAGTGCAAGATATTCATGACATTGAGCAATGTGGAATGCGCGAGGTTCATGGTCCATGAGTGGGGAACTATCTTGGAATTATTTCCCTTGGTCCTAGTCAAATACTTATGTGGGGAAAGCATGTTGTAGACCTTCATGTCGTCGAGGTTGAAGTTGTTAAACTTCAACGTTGTTATATTTTCTTGATCTGCATGCACTGCGTGTATCCCCTTTGGGAGGTATGCAGTGACCAAGGCATACTCAAAATCTTTGGGCGCACTATCTCGATTTATTGTGTCACTCAGAGGGGGTAGATAGGTGGGTAGTATACTCAGGATTAACTTAGCATTCATGATATCATCCCGATGCTTAGCTCGCTTTTCATCTACTGGTTGGGATGGATCGGCTCAAGCAGTGGATGGAGAGTTCGACAGTCCTCTCGTCAAAGATTCTTGTACACATGTAGACACTCCTCTCTCTGACATGAATCTTTCAGTCATCAAGTCAAGGAGAACTTCCATTACTGATTCTTCAACTGTGGTGAGCTCATCGGACATACGCACTTAGGATTAAAATTATCGGGGTCACGATGAACTTAGATACGTCACTAGAGCAAACAGTAATAGCACAATGATCACTATATAAAATTCACTTAGTCTGCGGGCTCAAACTCTCAGTTAACAAAAGTGTTCTTAGTGCATGGCGAGACGGGATAAGTAAGCAACTTGGCAACGGTTTGCTTGTAACAATTATGAACCCTCATTAACTCTTGTTTTTTCCATTATGGTGCGGTCCAATGGTCTGGTGTCGAGCTATAAATGCGTTTTGACCCGTTCTTAGCGACAGTCGAATGGATATATCGGTCCCAATGGCTATATTTCTTCTCCATGGTGAAGTGCCATGTGTCGTTGTTCTGATATTCTGGCGAAGCTCCAATTCTGCAAATTTTCTTTCTGCCAAGTTCCCTCTGGAATCCTCTGTAACTTTTCAATATTAGCCCTCTTTTTACTTATCTTTCTAGCCTTCTTTTGAGTGAGCTTCAACTCAGTATGTCTTTTTCCATTATGATTCTCATCGTCTTTTAACATAGTCATTGTGCGTTGTTGAGATTCTTTCCTAGGATTCATGGGTAATACCTCTTCTTTATCTAGAGTAATTACTTCAATCTTTTGTGGGTCTTATAGTGTTCTTACAGCTTCGACATCAGGGTCTCTAGTGTCAAATAGCTTCGATCTATTCTCCTGTTCTTCAATCAATTGTGTGATCTTTCTGGTCATGAAATCTTTTAATTCTTATTTCTTCTACTCCAAAACTTCTTCTTCTTCCTTCTGTCTGGCTTGATCTCTGTCAATCCAAGGTTTTCCTATTAATATGGTAAATGGGGCGTTGTCCTCAATAAATTGAATAATCTCAAAATCTTCCTTTGTCAAAGTTCCATTTGTATTCATAGGTATCTGAGCGAGCCTCCCACACAGGTTTACCAGTTTTCCTCTGAATAACCCTATTCCTCCTAATGAAGGAATCATATAAGGTCTCCGTATATCTTGCCAAGTTCTCTATGTCATGATATTCACCTATGTTTCCTCATCTAGAACACAGTCAATGTCGAAGTCTCCTATTCTTGCTTCAATGCATTCTTTTTCTTTGAAAATCTCTGATAATCTGACATGTTGGTGGTCATTCAGGGTTTATTTTATCTGTTGCAATGCTTTCTCTGATTCTTCCTAGCATTCTGCTATAGCCTCTGGATCTGCCTTAGGGTTTTCTTGATTCAGATTCATTCCTTCAAGCTTAGCAATCATTCTGGGGAAATCCAACACTTCATGGTCCATAGCTTTGCAACAAAGACAACTAGGTCTTCTCCCAGGGAATTATTTAGCAAGATGTCCTAGTTTTCTACAACTGTAACAGAGGGTTAATCCTCTCTTTATTTTAAATGATCCCCATCTTCTCCTGTACTGCACACTAGGATCATAGGAGTTAACCTGCAACAAATTATTTCTAGGATCCTACATCCATTTGTTAGTCCAAACATTCTTTCTATGCATAGGTATAACATATCTTTAACTATTCTTATCAGATCTATTCATATCAAACCTTCTTTCATCTATTAATTCCCTAGTTTTCAAACTAGGATAGACTCCATTAAACATACCTAGATCCATACTCTAGAAACAAAAATTTCCTCTTATCTTACTTCTACAGAGAACAAATCTTTCAGATCTAAAACTTTTAAATATTATTATCTTTATCAGAGCACAAAGCTTGCAGATCTTACCTATTTTAATCATACGTTCTCAATTTTACCTTTCTTAGAGCACAAAGCTTCCAGATCTTGCTTATTTTTTTCAGATCCAACCTCCTTTCTTCAGATCAGGCTTCCTTCTTTAGCACAAAGCTTTATAAATTGAGTAGGACATTGCGCACTAGGGCACAGAGATTTCATAATCCCAAGTCGAATCTTTGCACAAAGATTTTTCTTTCTCAGTTCCCAGCAATCATAGTTTCAGGTACCGACAACATAACCATTTTTGGCACAGGGGCAAACCTAGGTTTCAACACTACAACATCGCACCAACAAAACCCTAAATACTGGCCCTTTTGGCAACACCTGTGAAGTAGATGAAGTCTCACCCGAGGTAGGGGCAGGGGTGGCTGTAGGAATCAAGTGTCTGCAACCTTAGCTGGGACATAGATATGTGATTATACAACTTAATAGATCACTTAGCACCGTCAGTTCCACAATATGAAATCAATAAACACTTCTCTTATAAAATAGAGCTTCACAACATTCACATTGACCTAATATATTTAATCACTTAGCATCAATAGATAGGTCAGATCTAGAAGATCGGCACTCAGCACATTCATATAGATCATATCTAACATTCTCATACATCATTAGCACTAAGAATACGCATATCTATCTAATCATCTCTAAGAACTTAGCAAAATAAGATATAAACACATCCAGACAAGCACAAAGCAAGACAACACAGTGTTTATGTGGTTGACCCCCACCCTGGGGCTACTTCCACCAACTCTTCTTCTTTATTGTCTTCAGTCAATTGGTTACAAGAACGAAGCCATCAAAACCCTTACTCTGCACAGGACATAAGATATGTGCAGCTCACTAGATCCTTCTTCCTTGTGTTACAACACTAATCCCTCCACAATCTGCTACAAGGACCTACACTTAGCTCTGCAAGTCTCTTACAATCATGCACAAAGCACTTACATACTCTACTTGCACTTAGCATACCTTCACATCACATAGATGCACTATTCGACTTCTTTCTTACATTGCCTATCCTTCTATTTATACATACAAAATAGGCATAAACATGGGTAAACCCATGGGCCAACATCCCATTTCTATTACATATTCCCAAATACCCAAAAAGGATCCAAAAGTGGGTCGAGATCCCGTGATCTCTGCTTCGTCTTGCACTCCTCCTTCGACAGGTTGTTGAAGTCCCAAAATAGGTCAATATGACCAAGAATCTCCCAAAACTTGGTCAAGGGCCAACAAGGATCACACACTTGATTGCATAACAGGAGAATAGATCCAATCTATTTAAAACCAAAGACTTGGATGTCGAAATTGGAAGAACACAAGAAGACTCACAAAATACTAAAGAACCTACCCTAGATAGAGAATAAGTATTTCCCTTGAATCCTAGGAAATAATATCAACAACGCGAAGTTACTATTCCAAGAGGAGATAAGAATCATAATGGAAAGAGGAATACCAATACGAAGCTCACTGGAAAGAAGGCTAGAAAAATAAGAAAGAAGATATCAAAGATCGAAAAGTTACAGAAGGTTCCAGAGGGAACTTTGCAAAAGGAAAATTTGCAAAACTGGAACTTCATCCAGATATCAGAACATCGTCACATGAAACTTCACCATGCCAGAGAAATATATCCATTGGGAACAATATAACCGTTAGACCGATACCTCGAATGGGTAGAAAGGAATTTATGGTCAGAAAGCCTGCCATCATACCATTGGGACCATGCCATAATGAACCAAACTGAATTAATGAAGTCTGCTCACCCATTGGAGAGATCTGTTTCCTAGTTATCTACTTATTCCGTCGAACCTTGCACTGAGAACACTTTTTCCAACTATGATTATATGAGCCCATAGATTAGTTGATTTCGCACAATGATCATCGCACTATCACCATATATCCCATTGCATTGAGTATGTATTCTTCAAACCTGAGATATTCAACCTCGAACGTGTATGTTCGAAGAACTTAGCGCAGTCGAAGAGTCTTTGAAGGATGTATTCATCGACCTCATGACTGAAAGAGTAATGTCTGGAAGAGTAATTTATGTGGGTATACAAGCTTCGTCGATGAGAGGAGTGCAAGCCTCTCTGTCGACTACTCGCAATTCCAGACCATCCCGACCAATAGCAGAAAAGAGAACCAAGCACAGAGATGACCTAGCAAATGTGAAGCTAATCCTGGCCATATTACCCGACTACATCCTACCTCTAGATGGCATGGTGAGTCATGATAGTTTTCCTAGATATTTTGAGTAGACCATGGTTACTGTGTACCTCCCGAGGGGGATACGCGCAGTTCAAGTGTAGCAGGACAAGATCGCAATGTTGAAGTTTAGTGACTTCAACTTAGTAGACCGAAAGAACCATAATATGCTCGCCCCATATAAATACTTGACCAAGACAAAGGGGAAGAACTCGAAAACAATTCCCCAGTCATGGACAATGAACCTCATGCAGTCCACCCTGTTGAATGTAATGAAAATCCCACACTTTGGAAGGCACTAGGAGGTTAACGCCTGTGTCAAGCTCCTACTTTCATGTTACC
Source organism: Picea sitchensis (assembly GCA_010110895.2). Classification (NCBI taxonomy): domain Eukaryota; kingdom Viridiplantae; phylum Streptophyta; class Pinopsida; order Pinales; family Pinaceae; genus Picea; species Picea sitchensis. The sequence goes on from SNQJ01S0037458.1 coordinate 48,781, forward strand.
ATGGTGTCTACTTATGGATATACCATCATATCACAGTCGATCCAACATTGATCCATAGGATCACCGTATTGAGTATGCAAGGACCCGACCCGCAGGACTTCTATCCATGGAAAGCCATAGATCGTGTGTTAGCACAGAAGATCAAGGATACATACGACGATGTTTATAAGGGGACACCAGGACACAAGGTAGCTTCCATCCATAATGGTGCAATGCACCTAGCATGCCAATTAATCACAGGAAATATAGTAAGGAAGAACAAACCCACACAGGTCACAGGCTTTTTCGTTGACCTCGTAAGGAAATGCCTGGAAGGCGTACAGATGAACTAGGTGAAGTACCTAGTTAATCAGTTGAAATTAGACTACTGCAAAGCATAGGATCAGGGCTACGAGTTCCACTTTAGCTGGGTCCTGACCCTCATTGTGTTTTTTTCTTGGGAGATGCAAGAAGGTGTGACCTTCTTGGACATTGAGAAATTCGAGCCACTTATTGCGAAGTTCACCATGCTCTAGTACTCGAGCGGCATGGGAAAATAGTGGCAGTCGAATGCATTCTTTCACACATACTATATCCAACTGAAGAGGGATATCAAAGATGAACCTCGCATCACGTTGAACACCCTACAGCGGTATTGACCCCTCATGAAGTTCCACGTAGATCGACACTTCATGTATATTACTACGTGAGCAGACGAACATAAGGAAGGATCTTCATTCGTACTACAAGCTCACAGAAGAGGACCACGAGGAGATAACTAAGGACTGGTCAGCAGACTTCCTTATCCCCACTGACCCTATAGAGATGTCTGATCCCAAACTTGAAATACCGTAGGGCACTCACAAAGAACATGACACGCCCAGAACCAGCAGAAGGAAGAAGACCGAAGAAGTCCAAGACTTAAGTAGCACCTCAGAAAATACTGCTTCAGTATCACCTGGCCGAGGGGGTTTTTGTCCCTGAGTCTGTACTTAAGTCTTAGAAGTACAGTGTCAAGGCATCTGAAAGTGGGTGAAAGATGGAAAAGAGAAAAACATCAACCTTCGGCAAAGGAAACTAGGGAAGATTTCTACGTTGGTGTTGTCGAGCTTCCAACTGTTCCTGAATAGTTATATCTTGTTCAATGGCTGCCCATGAACGTTCAAGTTCGACCTCGTTAGTAGAGGTTTTAAGAATTGTGTCGAAAATTTTTAAGGCAATGTGCATTTGGTCCGATAGTCCGGGTTCGATATTAGGCTGTGTTGGTACAGGGAAAGTCATGGAGGAATAGTAAAAGTGGAAAAAACTTCAGAGTGAGATTAAGTGTTATCTCAATTTGGTCATATAAAAGAGAATTTACGGTTTTAGGAATAAAATAGGGATGCAAATCAAAGGCTCTTTCCCGTAACTGTATTATATTTTAATAAAAGGTGTGAGGTGGGAGGAAAACATTTAGTTGTCTATAGTGTAAGGCTCCTACCAGGGGAGAATCTCACGAATAAACAGAAGAGGAAAATGTAAGGAAATAACCGATGTAGCAGAGAATATGTGTAGAATCCTGAAAATGCAGACTGGTCTTACACCCGCTAATAGATGGTACAGAGGAAAAACAGTAAACAATTGCAGAAAACCAAAATTCATTCGCTATAGTAGTGGTCGTACTAAATTATAACGAAGCACATCAGTTAAGAATATGAAATGAAATGAAATATGAGATACAAGGAAGAAAACTTGTAACACAATCGTGACGGAATTGAGAATCTTCGGATCTGCTTGTATTAACTCTCAAATGTAAAAAACTCTGTTACAAACGACACAAAAAGGTCCAGCCTTGTTTATTTATTTTTGTGTTATATTTATACAATTTTACAAATAAGATAGAATCTCAATAGTCACAAAATTTTGGTTATGATAGGGAGGAGAGAAATCGCTCCATTTCTCCTTCTCTGTCTTCACTTGGTGCCAGGCATTAGTCGTCGTGTGGGCTCGATACAGGAGACACATCTTTCAACCAGCTAAGATATTAACCGAGATGGTTCTGCTTGACAGTTGGCTTCAAAGAAGCAACATTCTCGGGCTAACTACTGCAGCCTGTCTTCCATTTGTCCATTGATGATGTCGATGGCACATAAATTCACACTGGGTTTGATCATGCATTTATCCACTTGGACTATGTCCACCATAGTCATCTGAGATATATCGGTCGAATCTCTTTCTTCCTTTCCCTTCAGATCAAGTGAGACCTTTTTCCACATTCATTTGCATCAACGTCTCGGCATTGCCTCCACTGTCAATGCCCAGCAGCTCGTCGTCTATAGAATTAAAGGCCTCCTCTAAGGAATTGGTTATCTTTTGGGCTTGTTGCTTTCCTTCGGCAATGTTATCCTCCCATTCCTTTAATAGAATGTTTCCTCTGGTTTTCTCTGAAATGGTGAACCTGGGAGTACCTACCGAAACCCTGTTGTTCGTGGCTATCACAGCCTCCTGGAAGGCGACCCGAGCCGCTCCGGCATCCCTTTCTCTGGCAGATAGGTTATCGGAAACCTAATTGACCAATAGACAGTTGTCCCTGACCACTTCTACCTTGGTGAGCAAATTTCGCTGTGCCGCAAAGACTCTGCTCTGAATCTCGATCGCCTGGGATTTGAACATCCCGATGTATATCATTCTGTTCTCGGCGATCTCCACCCTAGCCTGCAGTTGTTCGATCAAATCCCTCTATTGGCTCGCTTGCATCCGACCATCCCGGACCCCAGCTGTGCTTGCTCGAACTTAGTTTTGAGCATCTCTATCTCGTTCTTATCGGCCAACCTGGCCTGCTCTATTCCTACGCTCGCCTGGTCTTTAGCAGTCTCTGTTGTTGTGGCCAGTCTGGCTTCAAGGGTCCTAATTAGGAGATTTTTTATTTTATGTTGGTTCTTTAAGAGCCCGACTGAGAATTGATTTGCCGAGGCATATGCTCCTAGTGTCCCTCCTATTTCAATAGTGAACTGCTCATTTTTCTTGTCCTTTCCATCATTTATGACTTTATATTTCTTGGCAGTCGACTCTCCTTCTTGATAGAATTCCCTTTTCACTACTGCCTTTCTCTTTTTATCGAGGAAAAACTCATTCGGAGGGAGTTCTTCTACTCTTATGGGCCTCATCTCTTCATTGAATATCCATCCGGCATCGATATTTCCCTGTGTCGACTGCAAGGGGGTAACTGATGTGATGGGTTCTTCGATCTGCTTCATCGATTTTCCTGGAGTATCGATCGGACTCTGCTTCTTTGGCTATTCTGGAGTCTTTATCTCTGTCTCTGGATTCTGTTTCTTTGGTGGGTCTGGAGTCTTTTCCTCTGCTTCCGGATTCTTCGTTTGTTCCCCCTCATCCTGGTGTTTTCCTTGGTTGGGAGTCGCATCCTTAGAACCTTCGACATCCTTCTGTTTCGTCTCCGAAATACCTGGACCCTCGCCTTGCAACACAGCGGGAAGACAGCTACGTCGATGTTCCTGGAACTTCAGAACATCGGCTCTTTCCTCGGGTTCCAAAGATTGTATCCGGGCTAGAATCTCCTCATAGGACCTTGCTCCTCGGAAAATGTCATCCGAGGGTGAATTCTCATGCTCGAATCTCTTGAGCCCACAATTTTCCAAATGGTTGCTCACGACCCTTTGTGGATCGTGCTTCTTGTATTCGATGGAGACCAAATTTAGGTCTTCCAGGGCTGCCACCTCGGCTTTGGCATGCCCGAAATCTAATAAAGAATAATAATTCAAATGAATAGGAAAGGATGGCCATACCTTCTTCGAGTACCCTTTAATCTCTTTGCTTACACCGCCAACTACCATTTGTCGGGCAACCTCGCGACAAGCCAGCTTGTCGGGAATGAACAATGACAGCGCATGCGGGAGAAGCCCCGAAAACTCTGAGGTATGAAAATTTTGCCTCCACATACCAGTCTGCTATGTTGCTCAGATTCATAACTATGTTGTCCGAGATCCGGGGTGGCGAGTGACCAAAAATGGTGACATGCAAGGGTACCATCACCCAGTTAAAAATTTCATAAGCAAAATTTTTTGCTTTGTTTTCCCATAATTTTGCGTGATATACATGTATGGGTTCATCTTCGGCCGAAGTCCAACTCCAGCTCATTAATGGAAATGGTGTCATAGAACAAATTGCGTCCATAATGTACGCGGACATGAAGAATGACGATGCTTTCCCATTCTCCTTCTGCTCCCGATACTCTGTGACCCGATTGGTCAAGCTATCCGAAAGCATCTTTGCCCAGTTAAAGGAACTTCCTTCGGCAACCCGAAACATTAGAGGCACCCACGGAAGGAAAAAATGTGATGTGTCCTCTTTCCCATATAACCGGCATGTCATCATGGCCACATATCTGAACTGTGGTTCTAACGAAGCGATTGAATATATGTCGTGGGTATCATCTCTGAACTTCGCGGTGTTTGAAACCCAATATTTTATCAAACTGGACATGGTTTTATCATACTGTTCGCATTCCTTCTCCTTGAACTCATCCAAGAACTCAGCACCATATGTGTAGTCGGACGTCGTGGGCAGCTTATACATGGTTTGTAGATGCTCCGGCCTGAAAGTCCCGATGGTGACTCTCTGCTCGTTCATGATAGTCCTAGTCGGTACGTCCACATGGTCCAATGCCCATCGGACCATATCATAATATGGAAGCAACCGCGGTCTAGCTGCTACTCTGTGCATTCCGGATTGGACGACTATTTTGTATTTGGTGGTTAAATCATCTTTTTCGTTGTCGTCGGAGTCGTCAGAATAATCCACCAGTTATGCTTGCAGAATATCAGAAACATATGACCAGTTTGGGACCGAGTTGATACTTCGGGGTGAAGTATCAGAGACATTGTCTGAGCCTTGTCCCGAAACCTTGACATTTGCCTTTGCTACTTTTCGTGGAGCCATGGCTGAAGCTTGTGTTTTAGCTCTTCTGCGATAGCACTGCGTATACATACAGAAGTCAGTTTACTCAGATATAATGTGCTCTGCGTGCTATGAAAATGAATTTGCTATAATGAATCACAACTCTTACATATACTCAAAAAACTCGGTACCTTTCAGAATAAGTCTGTCAAATCACATTTGGAAATAAATTCTGCCATAAAAATCCGATCTTATATTCATCAATTTACCCTATTTCCTCATTAATGTCATAAATTTTGGTGGTTTTAAAATCTCAGTTGGCGCATAGAGGAAAAAAAATACCTCGTAAATCGTGCAGACATCAAGGCGCGGGATACTCCTTGATTTCTCTTAATTAATCTGGTTTTACCGTTGTTAACAAAGTTTCGGTACTCGTTATATCAAGGATTTTACTTAAACATTTTGAGTCTCTAACACCCGAGACTGCGAAGATCGATCTTGGTTAATTAAAGGTAATCGTGATTTGGGGCTTGATTAATTTTATAATTATTATATTCTCCATATCGCGACTCGGAGCTTCGAAGACGAATTTCTTGGAGATTTACATGTCGAGCTATGAAACCGCGAGATCGCAATAACATGACTTAATTAAAGGGAAGATAATCTTGGATTAAAATATTAATTAATCACGTTATAACCGTATCATGATGTCACGAGTCGGGGTTTAGACGGTGTAACTTTTGAAAAATATAACGCCGAGTAGAGAAATTCCGAGAGAAACTTTTTACCACGATTAGCTTTTTCCTTTAATCCCTGACATGAGTTACTCAAATAAGGACCTCGCTCTCTCGGCTATCAGGGTTGTGACAATAAATTTTTGGGTTTGGTGAACGCCGAGGCGCGAAACCCCGATGACGTCTAATCATGAGTTAAGGAAAACTTTACCTTTGTTATTTTCTTGAGTGAAAATTTAAAACGACTTCGTTGTTTCGTGACTCGGGACGTGTGAATTACATGAGTTATAGTATCTGACCTGTGAGATCCTGAAGTAGAACAAAAAGAGGAAACATTTTTACGAAAGGTAGGACTTGTTTCGAGAGTAGAATAATCATCATTGCTCACGTGACAAAGTTTCAGAGGTCTCGATATCTCAGAGGGAAAAAGAAAACCATCTTTAGATTTCAAGCATCAAAATGAAAATTGTGACAGGCTAAAAAAACAAGGGCAGCTCCAACAGGGGTGATGAACAAGTAGAAGAGATAATTGGCAAAGAAGATGAGAAGAAGTAAGGCGAAGTAACACTTCCTAGAGATGAGGTTGATCCCTTGACGAAAAGGAAGGTTTCTCCCCCGAAACCCTCTTATCGAAAGAAATATAGAGCCACCTTGACTAAGATGAATACTGTGCTCATTGTTGATGACTTTGACTTCATCATCACAACTATAAACGACGCCTCACGGGAAATTTTGTAGAAAGAAGAAGCCAAGAAGGAGGATATTTATGATAGAATTGAGGTCGAACTCTGAGGGGTAAAATAGGCCCTTCAGTCCAGTCGCGCAGTTTCCACTACGCCCCTGCCATCGAGAGAACTAGAGTTAGGAGATGAGCCAGCCCAACTCCGTCGACTAGCTAATGCGACCAAATCTCGCCTATATCGCACATAAGAAGAAATCGAGCAACCCAGCCAGGCATTGAATCAAGTGCAAGAAGTAATCATAGAACAATTTCGACTTGCAGAGAAGGAGAAGGTTGCTCTCCAGACAAAGTTTGAAGAAGAGAAAGCACAGATTCAGCAAGAAAAAGAACAGTTTCTTACAGAGCAACTCGAAGTGAAAGAAGCAGTCAATAGAGCACTCTGATCTGTGATAGGATTAGAGCCAAAGGCATAAGACTGAGTCGAGCATCAAGTAGAGTATCTCATGTAAGTTATCTAGCAGCTACAGCAAAGAATAGCATACTTAGAGCTCCTCATAGTGCCCAACACTCTGCAGGATGTAAGGGATCAAAGAGAATCAACTGCCCGGAGCATAGTTGAAAGAATCAAGGCCCTCACCATGGAATGTAAGCAACTAAGTGATCACAGTGTCGAGACTTATGAGAAAATCACTGAGAATACATAATTAAAGGCACTGGAGTTACATCTCTAGGAGGCGAAGAAGCAAGCAGAAACAATACAGGCGCAGTTGAAGCCTCTGTCAGTGGTTGAAAGGATGAAACGAACCCAAGAGTAGCATACTGATCAACAAAAGGTCCACACCATTCAGAGCAGAGTCATGGAAGTGACTCAGAGGCTCCAACCTATACAGGATGAGGCTTTCCAACTATTCACATAGATCGAAGGTCGAGGAGCAGAACTAGAGAAAGTCGTCACTGCAACTGAGAAATGCCTACAAGTACCTATCAACGAAGCAGTCATCCAAGAGTTCATTGAACAGGAGGTCATGGCACAACAAAAAGTCGAAGCAGCTCGAGCCAATCTCGAGGATTTTGATGTAAAGATACCCAAATCAGAGTGATTCGAGACGAATCACAGGTGAATGTTGGGGGCCTGTTGGCCCTTGACCAAGTTTTGAGGATTCTTGTTCATGTTTGACCTATTTTTGGGACATCGACAAGTTGTCGAAGGAGAATCACAAGACGAAGCGAATATCGTGGGATATCGACCCTTTTTAGGGATTTTTGGGTTTTGGGCTTATGTAACGAGTATGGGAATGTCGACCCATGGGTTTACCCATGTTTAGGCCCAATTTTGTAATGTATAAATAAGTAGTTAGGCGATGTAAGAAGAGTTTAGTGTGCTAAGTGATAAATTTCGATCTATGTGATCGAAGAGTTGTAAGTTGTGCTAAGTGCAAGTAATAATTGTAAGTGCTTTGTGCATACTGTGTGAGACTTCAGAGCTAAGTGAAAGTGACCGTAAAAGACTATATGTAGGATTTGCGTTGTAACCTAGCTTGGGGAAGGAGGATATAGAGAAGAGTGCCCAGATCTCCTATCCTCTGCAAAGTTGATATTGAGGTTCTGTGCATGTAAGAATATTGAAAGAAGCTAATAAATAAGACAAAGAGTTGGTGGACGTATCCCCAAGGTGGGGTGAACCACGTATATCTTGTGTTGTGAATGCTTTGTGCTTTATGGTTTCTCTCTTGTTTATATGATTAAATGCTTAGTGTGTTATTAGATGATGAATGAATCTAATATGGTAGATTAGTGATGACTAATGTGAGTGAATGCTAGATCTGATCTATGTTAGTATGCTTAGTTCTTGACTCTATTGAATTTATGGGAATGTTGCACATATTTACTATTAGGGTTTAACTACGTTGTAGACTAAACTGGGTATTGATGAACTATAACTGCTAAGTGTTCTGTTAAGTTGTTACAGTCACAAATATGTGTCCCAGATAAGGTTGTAGACACTGGAGTCCTGCAACCACCCCTTCCTCTACCTTAGGTGAGACTTCATCTGCTTCGCAAGTGTTTCCAAAAGGGTCGGTAGTTAGGGTTTTGTTGGTGCCCTATTGTAGCGTTGAACCCTGGGTTTGCCCTTGTCCCAACAGGGCTGCTTGACCTCCTAGTATTGGATCTTTCAAAATACTGATTCGGAGTGACTCCTTGGGTCCCTATGACACCTAAAACCACTCTACACATACACATAGGTCCTTTTCTCAAATGACCACAGCTGTGACCGTGGGCCTGTTTCTCCGCTATTCGGACTTTGGGGATATACTGAACTCCATCTTTGACTTTTCCCGAATTACTTTTCTCCAAATCTCCAGACTCCCACCACACATATTCTAAGATACGCCAGCCCCATTATGGTTCGGGTTTCGCAACTTTGCAAAACTCTAGCACTCTCATTCACAAACCTCCAGACTTCTGATTTCCAAATTCCTTTATCTGTTGACAAGTGTTCCTTTCACGATCAACGACAGAGGTTGAATCACAACTTCAGACTTCGCGATTCTTCTTTTTGCAAGCCTCCAAACTTCCTGAACTCTGAATTGTCGAAACACCTTATGGATACCCTCCATGTAGTGCTCCCAGATCTGACAGTCTAGAATCATTTATCTCCCTCCAAAATGAATCTCTTCCATTGATTTCAGTGAAGACTCCAGGGACTTCTCTCCTCGAATAATTTCCACCGCTCTCCCTCCTTAGCTTTACTTCTTCTACCTTCTCTCAATCCTCTTAACACCCTCTTCAACACTTAGTCAAAATATTGATCTGTGCACACCTTGCAACAGATCCTCTTCCATGGTCGACTCCTATTTCAATGACTTTACACTCCTTCTGACTATTCTCCAACCACTTTTGTCTGTCATGAATGAAATCACGCTACTTCTCCTAAGCTTTCGAATCTAAAAAATCTGTCACGCACTCCTTGTGGATGTCAATGCACTGCTTGCACACATACAAGTTCTCATTATCTCTTATGAGCTTCGAGTCAAGACAAACTCGGTCACGCACTCTTTGTAGACACTATCCACTCCTTGCACTCGCTCAATGAAGAGAAACAATTGAAACTTAGTTACTCTTCACAATTACTAATACATTCAACAATGCAAATGCAATCATGGATAAAAGAACAAGAAATAACAGAGAATTGAAATTAAACAGAAGGTATATCATTCATTCATACAGACACATAACAACCCTCTTTGGGAAAATATTCCTCTACTATATTCATTCAAATGAAACTTACATACATTCATACAATATTACTCTATATCTCCCAACTCTTGACTTACAATGACAATCTACACATTAGATTCAACAACCTCTCCTCGACAACAATACAAATATTTATACAAAAGGACTCTCTTGAGTTATTCCCTCCAACTACTCTATTCTATCCTATGAGAATTAAATGCTAGCAACTACTTAACATTTATTACAATAAATATTGAGTTGGACAGATAAGAGCGCAAGTTCCATATCTGTATTGTGATCCGTCTCATAAAACAAAATGCATTCCCCACTAATCTTACGCGATGGCTCAGCCTACGATCATTAAAGATGTTCATAACTCAAATATCTTTGTCAGATATTACATTAATACACTGCTCTTTGAAATTCAAAACATTTGAAAGTACGCGCTAGTGTACCCAGCTATCTCTCGCTTGTGCTTTGTTGCCGATGCTCCTGCATCATACTCCCTTGGCTAAAAAAATTCATGGACTCCTATCCATGAGCTCCTGTGATGATCTTCCATGCTTCTGGATATTCTCTTCACCAACCCAACTGGAATATTCAATTGGTTGTCCTTTCCACTTCACCAAATACTCAAAATACGTTTTCCTTTTGGTCTTCTTACCAACTCGCTGATCTACAATCTTTTCCATCTGTAGCTTCTCTTCTACAGACATTTTCTTCCTCCACTGAATTTCTCCTCGATATTATGACCCTCCAATTATATCTTCCTTGTATGAATATAGGTCTGAAATGTTGAATATGGTCAATATACCCACGTCTTCTAGCAGCTCTAACTCATAAGAATTCTCACCAAATCTCCTCAGAATTTTACACGGCCCTATCTTCTTCAGCTTCAACTTATTGTATGTTCCCCTCAGAAACCTTTCCTTCCTTAGATGTTCTAGGACTTGATCTCCAACTTCAAATTCAAGCTTTCTCCTATTTTGATCATCTCTGCACTTGTATTCATTGTTGCTCTTCTTCAACTGCTCCTTGATCTAATTGTGAAGTCCCTACATCTCTGCAGCAAAGTCTTCAGCTCCAACTCTTCTAAACTCGCTCTGCTTCATATATCTCAACTCTAAAACTCCACTCGGATTTATTCTATACACAATTTGAAATGGAATTTTCCTAGTGATTATGTTCACTGAGTCATTATATGGAAACTTGTCTTGTGCTAGAATTTGATCCCAGTGACTATGATGTTCAGTGACCAATCTCCTCAGCAAATATCCTAAGCTTTTATTCACCACTTCGGTCTATCCATCCATTTGTGGATTATATGAAGAACTAAAATATAGCTCTGTCCCCAACTTTTTCCAAAACATCCTCCAGAAATGACCAACAAATTTGGTATCCTTGTCTGAAACTATACTCCTGGTCAATCCATGGAGTCTCACAACTTCTCTGAAAAACAAATTTGCAACATGCATTTCATTACTGGTCTTTTGGCATGGGATAAAGTGTGCCATATTCAAAAATCTATCCACCACCACAAATATGGAATCACTTCCTCTTTGTGTCCTTTGAAATTCCAACACGAAATCCATGCTTATTGTATCTCAAGGCATCTCTGGAATAGGAAATGGCTGATACAACCTAGTGTTATGCTTCTTCCCCTTGGCATACTGAAAAACCTTACAATTTTTCTCAAATATATTTACCTCCGCTCTCATACCTGCCCAATAATATGAACTGTTTAATTGAGAAAATGTTTTGTCATGGCCAAAATTTTCAACTAGATCTCCACTATGTTTTTCCTTCAACGAATTCTCACTCATTGAGCATCTTGGTATGCACAATTGGAACCCTTTGAACATCAACCCATCCTGAATGAGATATTCATCCCATTGGCTTCTATCTCTGAGTACAGGATTCGCACACGCTTCATATGCCTCTCCAAATTCTGGATCACTGTGGTACATTTCCTTAAGGTGGTCAAACCCCAAGGTCTTGATTTTAAATTCTTGTAGAATCAAAATTCTCCTGCTCAATGCATCAACAAACTTATTAGCATTTCCAAAAATATGTTTAATGACAAAAGTGAAATTTTGCATAAACTTTATCCACTTGGCATGTCTCTGGTTTAACTTCTCCTGTCTAGTTATGAATTGCAAATCTTGATTGTCACTATACAAAACAAACTCCTCAGGTACAAGATAATGCCTCCATTTCTTCAAGGCTTGAATTACGGCATATAACTCTTTGTCATATGTGGATTACTTCTTTTTGGCTTCATTCATCTTCTCGCTGAAATATGCAACAAGTCTATTTTCTTAACTTAATACCACTCTAGTATGTTTTCTTAACTTAATACTGCTCCAATTGCAACTCCACTCGCATCACATCTTACTTGAAATGTCTTTTCGAAACCCGGTAATACCATAATCAGTTGTTTCGTTATTTTCTCCTTCAATATGTTGAAGCTCCCCTCAGACTTTGTCCACTTGAAGGACTTGTGTCTTTTCTTCACTGTATCCATCATTTGAGCACTAATCCCACTAAAATTGTTGATGAACTTCCGATAGAAACTTGCTAATCCATGGAAGCTTGTGACCTCAAAGATATTCTTCAGTGACGACCATTCTCTGATTGATTTCACCTTTTTGGGATCCATATTCAATTCGTTTGAATAAATCACAAAACCCAAATATATGAGTTATATCTTAATGAAAGAGTACTTTTTCAGACTAATCAATAGCTTCTCTTGTTGCAACCTCCTCATCACCAATGTCAAATGTCTCAAGTGCTCCTCCTTAGTTTTTATAAAGACCAATATATCATCCAGATATACAATCATGAACTTACCAATGAAATATTTTAGCACTTCATTCATCGACCTCATAAAATTACTCGGGGCGTTTGTTAAGCCAAATAGCATAACAAGCCATTCATACAACCCCTCATTTGTCTTGAATGATGTTTTCCACTCATCACCTTCTCTCATCCTTATCTAGTGATATCCATTTTTCAAATCTATTTTTTAAAAATAGTTTGCCCCCCTCAGGAAATCCATCAAGTCATCCATCCTTGGTAATGGAAATATATATCTAATGGTGATCTTGTTTATGTCCCTTGAGTCCATACACATTATCCATCCTCCATCCTTATTTGGACTTAATATAGTTGGCACTGCACATGGACTCAATCTTTCTCTGACCAATCCCTTGTCTAATAAATCCTGAACATGTCTCTTCACCTCTTCATTCTCCTCAGGTGTCAACCTGTATGCTTCTTTATTCAACATGATTTCTCCTGGTATCAATTCAATGTTATGGATGATACTTCTAATAGGTGGTAGTGAGTTTGGAAACTCATCCACTACAATGTCAGCAAAATTCTCTAACAGTTATTGAAATTCCTCAGGTAAATATTCCATTGAAGTACTGGTAAGGATAACCCTCGTCTTCCTCACTACAACAAACTTCATCTCCTGTTCCTTCTTTACTTCATTCATGAGTTCCTTCCCACTCATGAGAAGTATGCTCATGATAGATTCATCCTTCACCTTCTTTTCCTCAATTGGCAGAAACATGTGTGTCCTACCATTCTTCTCTAAGGTGTAAGTATTCATCCTCCCATCATGAATGACATTCCTATCATACTTCCATGATCTTCCCAACAAAACATGGCATACATCCATGGGAATCACGTCACACAGAATCTCATCTCTATATCCTCCTATTTTAAATTCAATCAAGCATTGTTGAGTGATTGTTACCTGATGACCTTTTTGCAACCATGAGACCTTATACGATGTCGGATTTGCACTCGTATCTAGCTCTAGATTATCCACCATATCCATGGATACTAATTTGTTAGTGCTCCCACTGTCAATTATCACCTTGCAAATCATGTCCTTCATTTTGCAAGTTGTCCTGAGCAAATTGTTCCTTTGTGTTGGTTTTTTCGGTTTCTAGCTCTTGCTTCAAAATAACCTTCTCCATCATCAAGTATTTACCATCTTCTGCACCTTCTTCCTGAACATCTTGTTTTTGTGCTTCCTAAATGTGAGCTTCACCTCCTTTCTTCCTCTCGGGACAATCCCAAGACATGTGTCATGTTTTTCCATAGGCATACCATCTTACTTCTCTTCCTCTACCTCTTCCTCTTCCTCTGGGAAAAGAGCTTATACCACCACTATGCCTTCCTCAGGAATTTCCTTCTCTCACAGAGTGACTATGTGGTTTCTCCGCCTCATCTTTGGGCTTTTGTACTTTATCCTGGGCAACTCCTTTGCCTCTGTTCAAGCTTCAACCTCTATTTTTTTTACTCTACTTCCTGGTCAACTTATCTTCTGATTTCAGTGCAATCTAATACGCATCCTCTACTATCCTAACTATCTCCATATTCATTTCATCATGGATATTATATCTCATGACATTGATATATCTAGAAACTTTCTCTCTGTCCATCTCTAATTTTCAATTTGTATAACTCCTCTGTGTACTCCTTCACATTCAATCCTCTCTGTCTCAGGTTCTGCATTCTCCTAAATAGATTTATCTGGTAATCCTTGGGCATGAATTTATCCTTTAGATTGGCTACCATTCAATCCCAACTCTTAATCTTTTGTTTTCCTTTGCGCTTCCTGTCGACCTGCAGTTCATCCCATCACAATGTTGCATGTCCTTTCAACCTAGTGACATCATGTCTTACCTTTTTCTCCTCTTCGACATCCTCATAGTCAAAATACGTGTCCATTACTCCTATCCAATCAAGAAATTCCTCAGTGTATAAGTTTCCTTCATACATAGGGACGTCAATATTTTCTCTAGATCCCAATTTGACAACCGCTTTTAGCAAGCATTCTTCCGCAACATCCTCGGCTACAACTTCTTTGACTTCTACTTCTTCATTTTCCTCCTTGCTGATGTCTCCAACATCAGGTGCTCTCCTTTGTGTTGTCTCCATGGAATCCATCCTCTCACACAGTTCTCTCATCTCCCTTTCCATATCTCTGTCAAATACAAGTGGCTCAACACGTCTTCTAGGCAACATTGTGTTGAAGCTTCTAATACCTCTCGTTGATATCAGTTTAGCTCCCTTCCTACAGAATTCAATTGTGTACTCGTTCTATTACCACTTATGGAATAGACCCCCTTCCCTCCAAAGGGTTTCTCTACCTCTTAGTCTTAGATCATTTGAAATACTAAGTCAGAGCGACTCCTTGGCTCCCTACGTCACCCGAAACCACTCTACACATACACACAGGTACTTTTCTCAAATGACCACGGTTGTGACCATGGGCCTATTTCTCTGCTATTCGAACTTCTAGGATATCCCGAACTCCTCCTTTGACTTTTCCTGGAGTGTTTTTCTCTGAATCTTTGGACTCCCGCCACGGATCTCCTGAGATTCGTTGGCCCCACTATGTTTCGGGTTTCGTGACTTTAGGAAACTCTAGCACTCTCTTCCACAAACCTCCAGACTTCCGATTTTCAAATTCCTTGTTCGATTTCCATGTGTTCCTTTCGTGATCAATGGCTAAGGTTGAACCACAACTTTGGACTTCACGATTCTTCTTTCAGCAAGCCTCCAAACTTCCTAAACTCTAAAGTGTTGAAACACCTTACGGCTACCCTCCATGTAGCGCTCCCAGATCTGAGGGTCTAGAATCATTCGTCTCCCTCCGAAATGAATCTCGACCACTGATTTCAGTGAAGACTTTGGGGACTTCTCTCCTCAAATAATTTCCACCGCTCCCCCTCCTGATCTTTACTTATTCTACCTTCTCTCGTTCCTCTCCACACCCTCTTCGACACTTAGTCAAAATCTTGATCTATGTACACCTTGCAACAGATCCTCTTCCACAGTCAACTCCCCTGTGGATGACTTTACACTCCTTGTGACTGTTCTCCAACCGCTTATGTCTGTCATGACTAAAATCACGCTACTTCTCCTGATCTTTCGAATCTAGAAACTCTATCACGCACTCCTTATGGAAGTCAATGCACTCCTAGCATGCATACAAGTTCTCGTTATCTCTTCTAATCTTTAAGTCAAGACAGACTTGGTCACACAATCCTTGCGGACACTGTGCACACCTTGCACTCTCTCAATGAAGAGAAACAATTGAAACTTAGTTACTCTTTACAGTGACTCAACAAGATGAACTACAATCAAGATGTGACCTCATACATGTATGACTCAAAGCATGTGCCTCCAAAAAATGTACCAATCATGCATCAACTATCGATCAAGATGTGACTCATCAATGATGTATAACATGACCACCTCATCAACTCATCAACTATATGTCCCACTATGTAGCTCATCCTCATGACAAATGCATGCACCAAGATATCCAACAAACATGCACCTCACAATACATTATAAGATATATCAATGGAACTCAAATAAGTACCAACCATGTACTCTAAATGATCTGCCTCAACCATCATTCACTTCAGCAAGTAACAAGCATCCAAAACTATCTGCACTAGAAGTGTGCCTCAATAGATTAAATATATCTCTAGATAACATCATCATTATATATATCATAACCAAAGTTCCATAATTTCATTATCACAACCAGCATTGTTCCTCAATAGAAAAGTATCTCAATCCACACTCTAGGGTTAGTATCATGCATCCAAGATAGTCTTTCAACACTCAACCATATGTCATCACCATACATACATCAATTATGTATGCCACCATTTAATCATGAAAACTTGGAACAAAACATGTCAGACCCTGCAACAAACCATGTCATATCCTGCAACACAAGTTATACCATCACATCAAGCTGCAACTCATATGCATATCCTTTTTTCCAATGATTTTACCACATATATGTGGTTTGCTGCACAGACATCTCGCATATGTATGCGACCTATTTATAGGTCAGATCACGTATGTACATGATTGTTATCAATGTAATCCGCATATGTTTCTGAAGATGTCAAACTTGATCTTCCCTTACGGCTGCCATTATGTTCTGATTGTTCATTTTTCTTCACCCACTTATGAAGGTGTCCCAGCTTCTCAGAACTTGAGCTCTGAGCTTCCATTTTTTCAAAAATTTCTTCCTTCCTAACTTCATGCCTTATTCTAGTCATTCTATATGAAGTCCTCCTCATGGACTTTCTTCTTATGTTCCAACAATCTTGGGATTTGTGGTCAAATCCACTATGGTTGTAGCATCTCATGATGTGACAATGAGCAACAATGTGTCCTACTTGATTACATATCCAACACCTTAGGGTTCTATGATGTATTTCATTATCTCTCCTTGCATAAAATCTTCATTCCAAAGCTTTGTGACCATATTCATTACATGAGTAACAGTTACCATGAAAAACATTTTCATACCTTTGCTTTGGTGTCCATCTTGAAGGTGTCTCTCTTCTTTGAGGTGTAAAGATGGCTTCTTGATATCTTCCTTTCTTTTTTCTTTTGAAGTTTTCCTTGCCTTGTGTAGATGGTTGAATTGCAACATTATTTCCATCCTTTGAGAGTGAGGGACTTACCTCATGCTTCTTTTAGGTTCTTGCTTCAACATGTGTAACTTCTTTGTTGTATCCAAGACCTAATTTATCATTTGGTGATCTTTGACTATCCAAGATCTCATTCAATATTTTTGAGTTATTCAATAATTTGTTTGACTTCTCTACTTTCTTTATAAGATCAACAACTTCAGCTTCCAACTTATGACATGACTCTTCCTTTTCATTTACTTGATTCTTTAGTAATTCCTCTACCCTTTTGGCTTCTTCAATTTGGGTCTTGAGATGAATATTAACTTCAAGACTTTTTCTAATCTCATCATCTATATTCTTATTTTCTTCTATTTCATTCTTTAGTCTTTTGATCTCTTCTTCTTTTTCTTCTAATTGAGTCTTTTTACTTTCTTCTTGTTCTTTGAGCATTTCCTTTAGTTTCAAGATATGACATTGATTTGTTTTAAGAAATATTTTAGTGTTATCAGAAAGATAGTTATATTCTATATAAAAATGGTCATATTTGTATTCAAATAGATCCCATTCAACTTTACTTTGAAGATTTGATAGTTCTTATTCTACTTCTTCCATGGGATAACTATCATCTCATTCTACACAAACTATTTCTAGATTTTCTTCTTCACTTGTACAGAAATATTCAACATCATCACATTTTGAAATATTGCAATCAGGGTTTTTTTAAGATTCTTTACCTTCATTGATATTGATGGAATTGTCTTCAAGGTCTTCCTTTTTTCTTTGGTATTTCTTCTCTATCTTTAGCCATAGATCCTTGGCGGAAGTGCATTGTCCCATGCTCTGATAGAACTTGAGAATCCACTAAGAATGGTCTTGAGATCCAATGCATCATTATTCTTTTCTTCCCTTTGAGCTGCAAACTTTGACTTGTTCTTCAAGGGAACTGATCCACCAATATCTACCTTCCAAACACACGCTCCTATTTCTTTCAAATGCACTTTCATTTCTATTCTCCATGTAGAATAGTTTTCCTCATCAAGGATTGGAACTTTATCATCCATTTGTGTATCCATTGATCTCCTCCAATCTTTTTAAGGCTTATAGTGAAGGCTTTCTCTGATACCAATTGTTGGACACACCGACCACACTAAGAGGGAGTGGGGGGGGGGCGGAATTAGTGTAGGGCTCTTTTCACTTGCAAAAATTTTCCCTTCACAAAACTCCTTAGTTATCAATCACCAATTTCTCATCACTTATTACTGGCATTTATAACCAGTTAAATGTGAGCATATATCAGCAACATATAGAAACAACATATATCATCAATAAGTTATCACCACAAGGAACACAAAGAACACAAGATGTATGTACAATTTTCTTTTTATTACGAACTAAAATCCTTGGGTTATCAGCAACAACTTAATAGAGTTACAACTCCAGAAGAGCACAACCTCTACAATGCAAGACTCAGCTTACACAACTCAAAACCAACTGAGAAGAGGAATCAATCCTCAACATATACCAATCTGTCAACAGGTACACAACCTGTCATTAGTGCATCACGCGTATGTATGTTCCCTACCAGTAGTACAACTCGAGTATGTATGTGGCATGTATGTACTATAGCCTACATATTCCTTCTAAAAAATTAGGGTTTTCTCTCCATGAAAAACTCAGATCCTCTACAGCCTTCAGTCACATCCACTTATGTCTTTTACTATCCAATTTGAACCATAACCAATCACAACACATCTATGCTCTCCAACAACTTACTCATTCTCCTCAACCATATAATATGAATGCTACTTAATCATGTATAAGCAACCAATATACTATGCCAATCATATCAGTATTGAACCATAAGAGTGTTTCTCACTCTATTAATCAACTGACATAATCATATCACAACATCCATACCAAGAATGCCTTAATCATTCACCATATAATAAGAAAGAGTATCCATCAAGAAAATTATGTAACCATACCAGAGTTTCTATGGCATATTTGAGCCTCTAGAATGCAGATCTAGAACTTGCTTCAACCTTTAAGAGCCTGGAACCATCTTACACTCAAGTTTTCATGACATCCATCCAGTTGTATGTGATTTTCCTTCCTTTAGCCCATGTGTGTACATGTCCTGCCTCACTGTAGCCCGCATATGTACGTGCTCTGGCCCACTGTTGCTCGCGTACTCCTTCAGAAACAGAACTTCCAAAACTTTCACCTTCAATATCTCAGACTTATGGAAACTTTGATGCGTCCATGAGATCCTCAATGGATCTTCAATATATGCTCAAGAGTTTTTTTTTCACAAGAGATCATTGCCTCTTATTTATACTCTTCAATTAGCTTCCTTAGAAGCATCTTCTAGACCACTTTGTTCACATAGCTACTTTGTCCACATAGTCACCTATGTCCAACTTTGTCCAATTTTCCACCTGTCCATATATCCAATAGCCACTTAACCACTTAACCCACTTTCCTCATTTTAGGGTTAACCCTCTTATAACCACTTTCCATAATTATAAAGTTCTCCATTTACTTTATTATTTAAATAATCCTCTTTGACTCTATCACTTCATTTTATTATTTAAATAATTTATTATTTGTAATAACTTTGACTTATTTGACTTTTTGGTGCTTCTATCCAATATATGATGGTCCTCCAACTTCGTAAGTCCATAACTCTCAAACCATGAGGAGTTATGTGATGTTACACATGCCATCGGAAATGGCATGACAAGCACCATCCATCTAGGATATGTTCACTGACAAATTCATTGATCTTCATCTCATTATTCCATAATTAAGCATGGGTTCTCTAACCATACTTCGAGGATAACTCAACCACAAAGTGTCTTCCCATGAGGGATTTCAACATAAGGGGGCCACTTTAGATTTCATCCATTTGTAATCCCTATCAACCATGAAAAGATAATAATGAGACATCTTTACATCAATCCAACTATGCATCATATATCAATGAAAACTCATTGATCCATCTTCATCTACGCAACGCAATGGTCAATCACTACATCAATATACTATGACAAGAAATTGATCCTTTAACAACAATCCTTTGACATTTGACATCAATCCTTTTGCATCAATGGCAACATGATCCAACAATATCACCCTTTGGCATTGATGGAAATAACAACATTGATGTCAACACCAATCATTGATGGAAACATGTAGACAAGGCAGTGTTCTACATCAATAGTCATCTCAATTGCATCAATGTGACTATCTCTCCCCCTTTGAAATCAATGGAAAATGGTAGTTCTCTCCTTGGGATTTCTCCCTCTACCTGAACTCTCCTTGGGGTTTCTCCCTCTGCTTGGATGCCTTTGATCTTTCTCTAAATAATCTCTCCCCTTTTGAACAAGGGATAGCATTGTGATGTAATGATGAAAACATATCGCTCATGCTCCCCTTGTGACCATCACTCCCCCAGGAACCATGCCTTTGTTCTCTTTCTCCAAGTATAGGGATATTTTTCCAAGTATTTATCTTTGCATTTGATAAATATATCCTCTTGGAATAATGGGAAGAAGAATCACTCCCCCTATGGGTATGTCTCCCCTTATCTTCTCTTCAATATGAACAATATGCTACCACTGCAATCTTATTTTGCTGCAAAATATTATTGCTCAACCGGAACATAGATCAACTTCTTCAATAATGATCTGCTCTTCCTATGATGATCCTTGGACCT
Source organism: Picea sitchensis (assembly GCA_010110895.2). NCBI lineage: Eukaryota > Viridiplantae > Streptophyta > Pinopsida > Pinales > Pinaceae > Picea > Picea sitchensis. Next base: position 69,493 of record SNQJ01S0037458.1, read on the forward strand.
ATCCATGAATTAAACTCGTTCCATACCATACATCATGAAGAAAAAGATATATCAACAATGACCAGAGAATCATGAGAAAAACATCAACCAAGTACATCTTGTGCCATATTGTGTGCCAACCATGAACAACACCCATGTACATCAATACCATAGAGTATGCCATAAGATATCATCAATGGAGTTTATCAACCATATGCCTCTACCAACATTCCAACAATGTGTCTCATATAAGTTGCATATCACTCATGATATGCCTCTACTATGAACCAAGTGCCACAATCATGCATATTCAATAATTCAAGTGTCTCAACTATATCATCCCATACATCATGTACCAAGCATATGCTAAAAAAGTAATACTGATGATGTACTTTAGTCAAGTATTATCCCCCACAAACATATACTATCTATGAGTGCATCAACATTGCACTAAAACATGTATCACCACCTATACCAAGCAAGTGCATGAACCATGCACCAATACCACAACAAGATGAACTACAATCAAGATGTGACCTCATACATGTATGACATAAAGCATGTGCCAATCATATTGTTGGTAGGTGCCTCCAAAAACTGTACCAATCATGCATCAACTATAGATCAAGTTGTGACTCATCAATGATGTACAACATTACCACCTCATCAACTCATCAACTATATGTTCCACTATGTAGCTCATCCTCATGCCAAATGCATGCACCAAGATATCCAACAAATATGCATTTCACAATACATTATAAGATATATCAATGGAACTCAAATAAGTACCATCCATGTACTCTAAATGATCTACCTCAACCATCATTTATTTCAGCAAGTACTAAGCATCCATAACTATGTATACTAGAAGTGTGCCTCAATAGATTAAAGATATCTCTAGATAACAACATCATGATATATCTCATATCCAAAGTGCCATAACTTCACTGTCACAACTAGCATTGTTCCTCAACAGAAAAGCATATCAATCCACACTCTAGGGTTATTACCATGCATCCACAATAGTGTTTCAACCCTCAACAATATGTCATCACCATACATAAATCAATTATGTATGCCAACATTCAATCATGAAAGCTTGCAACAAAACATGTTAAACCCTGCAGAAAACCATGTTATATCCTACAACACAACTTATACCATCACATCAAGATGCAACTCATATGCATAGCCTTTTTCCCAAGTATTTTACCACAGATATGTGGCCTACTTCACAGACAGATCGCATATGTGCATGACCTATTTATAGGTCAGCTCGCGCACATACGCAACTATTATCAATGTAACCCACGTATGTTTATGAAGATTTCAAACTTGACCTTCCCTTAAGGCTCCTCATCATGGACTTTCTTATTGTGTTCCAGCAATCCTAGTATTTGTGGCCAAATCCACTACAGTTGTAGCATCTCATGATGTGACAATGAGCAGCAATGTGTCCTACTTTATTACATCCCCAACACCTTAGGGTGCTATGATATCTTTCATTATCTCTCCTTGCATAAAATATGTATTCCAAATCTTTGTGACCATATTCATTACATGAGTAACAATGACTGATGTGTGTTCTATATGCACTAAACACACAATAAAAACCCTCAATTAAATTGTCAACCTGGGGTATGTAAACTTGAGTTGTAGCAAAATATATGCCAAAGGTAGAAGGTTGGTAGGAGTATAATCTAACTAAGGAAGGTAGTTATCTAAGGCTAATATACTCAAGAAAATCTTATCTAATGATAAAACCCTACTAAGCAAATTGAAACTAGGTAACCTAAGTACTTTTGGGCCAAGGGTCGATGGATAGTTCCTAAGAAAGAAAATGAAAACTCTATGTAAAGCAAACTAGTTTAACAATAAGAAAAAGAAAACTACTAAGCATAATAAACAAATGACAAAATAAAACTTATTTAACTTGTCAACCTACATTCAATGAAAAACTACCCTGTGAAAGAAAATAAATAAGCAAGTAAGCAAAAGCACCTATCTAACCTATTAAAGAAAATAGACAAGCAAGCAAAGACACCCAACTAACCTACTAAAGAAAAAGACAAGTAAGCAAAGGCACCTAACTAACCTACTAAAGAAAAAGACAAGTAAGCAAAGGAAACTAACTACTGCAAGTAAAACTTCTCATTGAACAACTATCTAGCCTAAGAGGCAAGTGGACTAAATGCTTAATGCAAAACTAATTCTAATGCGTGAAAGGAAATCTAAGAGGCAACTGGACTAAATGCTCAATGAAATGCATGAAAAGAAATCTATTCTATTGAAAGAAATAAAGATTAACAACTAATTCTTAATCTATGATAATAAAACTACTATCTAATCTATCAAAGCAAAGTCTATCTATCCTACAGTAGCAATAAGACTATTTCCTAAGCTATGAAAGCAAGAGACTATATCTATGAAAGCAGGAAAACTATAATTTAACCTATGAAAATTCAAATATAATGTTGGTGGTTGTGTGAATGTCTTTGATGTCGGATAATATCTCGATGGCACTTGACAACAAAGGACAATTCCAATGGTATAAGCTCAATACTAATCTCAATGGAAAAATGAAAGGTGTGGAGTAAACAATCCAATGAAAACTTAGCCATGACAAAAATAATGTAAATACCCTGCATATTCATGTACAAACCATCAACAACATAACGAGATCATCATTATACTTCTACACTATGTAAGAAAAACTATATTCAACCATTAACTAAGAAATGTAATTGCATTTTAATTCTAGGAAAGGAGATTGCGTAAAATGAAACTACACTATGTCTATTCTAACAATTCAAACTACAATAAAGAAATGACTAAAAACAGAAATTAAAAACTGATATTAAAAAGTAATCTAACAATTATATTAACTAACAACTAATTAAACAAGCTCTATATAAAAATAAGATGAGCATGTTATGATTAAAAACTAGAATTAAATCTATCCATCCATCAATCCCTGTCCAAATCAAACTCTGTTCTATTCTAATTAAAAATTTGTTTTAAACTTAACTGTAAAATCATAAAAGAAAGCATAATCTAACTGCATATGGGGTTATTATTAAGAGAGAGAGACTTGCAAGTCTTTTCCTAGTCTATAAAATCAATGCATGCTAATATGTATCATCATCTAACCTGCAAAACAATTAAGCTACAACAAACTAGTTAGCATAATAAAAATATGCATGTACAGGAAAATAAAAAGAGTAATTAAATTAAGAATTGCATAAATAAACATGAAGACAGTTACCAGACTATTGGTGCCCCCCCCAGAAAATTTTGGTCACTCTCTAAAAGCACACCACGAACTCAGCAGGCCGAATTCACCATAAAAATCCAAAAACACAGTTCTAGCATAATTCTGGCAATGTAAAAACTCAAAACGAAGTAAAATCATTTTTCTGACAATTCTAATGCTTATGCTACTTGGTTAACTATCATCTGACCATCCTAGTGGTATTTATAAGCTTACAGGCCAAGTGGTTGACCATAGGAGGTTCGAACCACTTCTAATTTCGGAAAAATACAATAAATGATGCCCTGACTGAAAAAACAAAGCAAGTCAATAATCGCCCTCTTTGGACAACTGAAACTGAGTTGACTGGAGCTCAGTAGCTGGAGGGGGAAATCATGAAAAAAACCCATGTTCCCAATTCGCCCAACACTGGCCGCCAATGCCATAAACGCAAACTCGCCTTCCATTTCTGTGCAATACAGAGTGCTGGACAGAGTGTCAGATCGAGTGCCAGAACGAGTGCCAGATCAAGTGTTGGAACTAGAAACATAATGTGTTTTTGCCCTGTAACACCAAAAAACGTGAATTAGCTCTTAGAAATCATAAAACATGATGAATTATACTTGATTCAATCATTAAATATGAATTACACGTACCTTATGGAAATCATACCATTTTATCGTGAAATTCTTCAAAAATCTCCTTTAAAGGATGAAAAACGCATATGTACATGTGGCAAAAATGTATAATAACCATCATAAAAATGATCATATCTCGAGCCCAACAGTGACCATGAAAAACATTTTCATACCTTTGATTTGGTGTCTATATTGAAGGTGTCTCTCTTCTTTGAGGTGTAAATATGGCTTCTTGATATCTTCCTTGCTTTGTTCTTTTGAAACTTTCCTTGCCTTGTGTAGATGGTTGAATTGCAACATTATTTCGATCCTTTGAGAGTGAGAGACTTACCTCATGCTTCTTTGAGGTGATTGCTTCAACATATGTAGCTTCTTTGTTGTATCGAAGACCTTATTTATCATTTGGTGATCTTTAACTATCCAAGATCTCATTCAAAATTGTTGAGATATTCAATAATTTGTTTGACTTCTCTATTTTCTTTATAAGATCAACAACTTTAGCTTCCAACTTATGACATGACTCTTCCTTTTCATTTACTTGATTCTTTAGTAATTCTTCTACCCTTTTGGCTTCTTCAATTTGGGTCTTGAGATGAATATTAACTTCAAGACTTTTTATAATCTCATCATCTACCTTCTTATTTTCTTCTATTTCATTTTTTAGTCTTTTGATCTCTTTTTCTTTTTCTTCTAATTGAGTCTTTTTACTTCCTTATTGTTCTTTTAGTATTTTCTTCAACTTCAAGATATGCCTTTGAATTTTTTTAAGAAATATTTTAGTGTTATCAGAAAGATATCTATATTCTATATAACAATGGTCATAGTTGTATTCAAATAGAACCCATTCAACTTTCTTTTGAAGATTTGAAAGTTCTTCTACTTATTCCATGGGATAACTATCATCTGATTCTACATAAACTATTTCTAGATTTTCTTCTTCACTTGTAGAGAAATATTCAACACCATCACATTTTGAAATATTGCAATCAGAGGTTTTTGGAGATTCTTTACCTTCATTGATCTTGATGGAATTGTCTTCAAGGTCTTAATTTTTTCTTTGGTATTTCTTCTCTAGATTTAACCATAGATCCTTGGCGGAAGTGCATTGTCCCATGCTCTCTTTGATAGAACTTGATAGCACTACGAATGATCTTGAGAGCTAATGCATCATTCTTCTTTTTTTCCCTTTGAGATGCAAACCTTGACTTGTTCTTCAATTAAATTGATCCACCAATAGTTTCTTTCCAAACACCCTCTCCTATTTCTTTCAAATGCACTTTCATTTATATTCTCCATGTAGAATAGTTTTCCTCATCAAGGATTGGAACTTCATCATCCATTTGTGTGTCCATGGATCTCCTCCAAGATTTTTAAGGCTTATAGTGAAGGCACGCTCTGATACCAATTTCTGGACACACCAACCACACTAAGAGGGGGGGGTGAATTAGTGTAGGGATATTTTCACTTATAAAACTTTTCCCTTCACAAAACTCCTTAGTTATCAATCACCAATTACTTGTCACTTATTATTGTCATTTATAACCAGTTAAATGTGAACATATATCAACAACATATATCATCAATAATTTATCACCACAAGGAACACAAAGAACACAAGATGTATGTACAATTTTCTTTTTATTACAGACTACAATCCTTGGGCTATCAGCAATAACTGAATAGAGTTACAACTCCACAAGAGCACCAACTATACAATGCAAGACTCACCTTACACAACTCAGAAACAACTGAGAAGAAGAATCAATCATCAACATATATCAATCTGTCAACAGGAACGTGACATGTCAGTAGTGTCTCACGCATATGTATGCGCCCTACCAGTACTACAACTTGAGTATGTACGCAGACTGTCTATACTACAACTTGCATATTCCTTCTGAACAATTAATGTTTTCTCTCCATGAAAAAATCATATTCTTTGTAGCCTTCAGTCACATCTACTTATGTATTTCACTATCCAATTTGAACCATAACCAATCAAAACACATCTATGCTCTCCAACAACTTACCCATGCTCCTCAACCATACAATATGAATGCTACTTAATCACTATGGAAATCATATCAGTACTGAACCATAAGAGTGTTTCTCACTCTATCAATCAACCAACATAACCATATCACAACATCCATACCAAGAATTCCTTAAGCATTCACCATACAATAAGAAAAAGTATCCATCAAGAAACCTATGTAACCATACCAGAGTTTCTATGGCAGATCTGAGCCTATAAAATGCATATCTGAAACTTGCTTCAGCCTTCAAGAGCTTGGAACTAGCTTACACTCAAATATTCATGACTTACATCCAATTGTATGCGTTGTGCCTTCCTTTAGCCTCTGTGTGTACATTTCATGCCTCACTGTAGCCTGCATATGTACAAGTCCGGCTCACTATTGCTCGTGTACTCCTTCATAAATTGAACTTCTGAAACTTTCACCGTCAAGATCTCAGACTTACGGAAACTTTGATACGTCCATGATATCCTCAATAGATCTTCAATATATGCTCAAAAGATTATTTTTCACAAGAGACCATTGCCTCTTATTTATACTATTCAATTAGCTTCCTTAAAATCATCTTCTAGACCACTTTGTCCACATAGCTACTTTGTCCACATAGTCACCTATTTCCAACTTTGTCCAATTTTCCACCTGTCCATATATCCAATAGCAACTTGACCACTTAACCCACTTTCATCATTTTAGGGTTAACCCTCTTATAACCACTTTCAATAATTACAAAGTTCTCCATTTACTTTATTATTTAAACAATCCTCTTTGACTTTATCACTTCATTTTATTATTTAAATAATTTCTTCTTTGTAAGCACTTTCACTTCTTTGACTTTTTGGGGCTTCTAGCCAACATATGAGGATCCTCCAACTTCATAAGGCCATAACTCTCAAATCATGAGGAGTTATGTGATGTTCCACATACCATTGGAAATGGAATGATAAGAATTATCCATGTAGGATAGTTTCCCTGACAAATTAACTAATATTCATCTCATTATTCCATAATTAAGCATGGGTTCTCTAACCATACTTCTAGGATAACTCAATCGAAAAGCGTATTCCCGTGAGGGATTTCACCAGAAGGGGACCACTTTGGATTTCATCCATTTGTACTCTCTATCAACCATGAAAAAAAAATAATGAGTCATCTTTACATAAATATGACTATGCATCATATATCAATGACAACTCATTGATCCATCTTTATCTATGCAACACATTGATCAATAACTACATCAATATACTATGACAAGACATTGATCCTTTGACATCAATCCTTTGGAATCAATAACAACATGATCCAACAATCTCCCCCTTTGGCATTGATGGAAATACCAACATTGATGTCAACACAAGTCATTGATGGAAACATGTAGACAAGGCATTGCTCTACATCAATAGTCATCTCAATCACATCAATGTGACTATCTCTCTTGTTGATTAAGGTTGGTTTTCATTGATGTCAACCCTTGAAGACTCGTAGCACAAAGTTTTGGGTAATGGACCCAATAGTGTTTGATGTAAATATGACTCATTATTGTTTTTTCATGGTTGATAAGAAGTAA
>SNQJ01S0037460.1:22168-73165 GCA_010110895.2 Picea sitchensis
CCCCCGAGCTGGGACTAAGCTCCACCCAAGGCAAGGGAATCCTAGACTGGGCTGAGGTTACAGGAAAAATGCATAGTGCAATCGGAAGGATTCTCTCCATGAGCCTTCTTACTCCCACTACTCACGAACTCTCATTCCCCACATGCTTGTTCCACCCGGGAGTATACACCTTCACTGTCACACAGTCCATCGACTGCTTCACCTCCCTCTCAGGGTCTCGGTAAAAGGTCGGATCAGGAATTCTCAGAGCTCCGTAGCTGGTGCTAGAATCTCTTTGGGATAAAACAACTTCCCAGCAAACTCTCTCACCTAGAGAGAGCTGCTCACAGGTCTGACAACCTGCCTCTTACACCATGGGCCTGACAACCCGCTTCTTTAGCCAGTTACTTCTCAATTTCCATAAGGTAAGGATAATAGCACATCAACAACATTTGGTTAACTCACAGGCGACAACAACTACAGGGAAATTTGGGCATGGACATCCAAAAATGGCAACAGACCCACTAAGATGCAACACGGCCCAGGCAATACACAGGACAACAACCCAAACGGTTAAGGCACAAACTCAGATTTGTAGTGTGAATAAACCTAGGTTCATGGGATACACAGGTCAGTTTTCCCTCCCATTGGGTGATTGCTTGGGGTATGCGTGGGTATGTCGAGGTCAAAACGTAGAGGCCAGACGGAATTCATAGGAATCAGGAATAGCAATTGAACTCCAATGCAGTTAGACTCACGGATTACTGATTCCAGAGGTGCGTGAGGTTTTCCTTCACGGTGCACAGGTATGCAGATGCAGACGCAGATGCAAAATGGGTTCCGACTGAGATGTCTGCGAACTCAGGATGAGGATGGAAGAATGGGAAGTGAACCCCCAACACGGTTGACTTCTGCAGCTTTAACTGCATGTGCCCAGGTTGACACTTGTCTTCCTGGATCTGCATGTGTTTCTTTTTGCACACGTTGCCTCTCCCAAGACTTAGGCTAAAAACGTGTCTTTTACACAGCTTTGGAATAATAATAAATTATTATTCTCAAGGACTTAAGCCCCTAAGATTATCCCCTCTTTCCAACCTTTCATCCCCCTTTCCCTTACCCACCTTTTGGAAGCTTAGTCCCCCATCACTCTTTCTTCGTGGTCGGTCTGCACGCAATGATGTTTATATTTTATTAATGATTTTCATATTTACATATACAAAATCAGGCTCTCGGCCTTTAACACTTAGGATATCCATCCTATTAAACACATAATCCCACCAACTTATCAACACTCGGCTCACCGGCCTACAAAACATGTTTACAATTTATAAATACAACTAGGGCTCGTCCTTGGGGTATTACAATCCCCTCCCCTTATTTTTTCACTATCCTCAGTGCAACTCTTTACACAACATCAACAAGATTTTCAAAATCTTCAAAAAGATACGGGTACTCTATCTGCATAGCATCATCATGCTCCCATGTTGCGTCCTCAGGACCGTACCAGGTCCACTGGACCTTTACAAGCCTTATGGCTCGATTCCAGAGCTGTTTGCTCTTCTGGTCCAATATGCACACTTGATGCACTTGCAAGACGCTTTCTTGCTCCACCTGAATCACATTCCAATCGATTACATGATTAGCATCAGGTATATATTTCTTAAGCAATGAAATATGAAACAGATTATGTACAGTCATGGATGCAAGCAATGCAAGCATATATGCAACTGGTCCAATCCTTTCTAGGATTTCAAATGGTCCACAAAATTTGGCTGCCAACTTCAAACAATTTCCCAGTCTTAGGGAACTTTTGTTGGATTTTACTTTCAAGAAAACATGATCACCCACTTTAAACTCTCGGTGGGTTCTGTTATTATCAACATAACTCTTCTTCCTTTCTTGGGGAACCTTTAAATTCTGCTTAATTTTTAGCATTTGTTCTTCCATTTCCTTGAAAAACTTTGACCCAACTACTGTTCTATCAGCTGAATTATCCCAACATACTGGAGTATTGCACTTTCTGCCATAAAGTGCTTCAAATGGGCTCATCTTCAATGATGCTTGATACCCATTGTTGTAGGCGAATTCTACCAAGTGTAGGTAGTCTTTCCATTTAGATGGTTTGTCCATCACATACATCCTTAACATGTCTTCTATCTCTTGGTTTACCCTCTCTATCTTCCCATCAGACTCAGGATGATTCGCAGTGCTGAAGTTCAGATTTTTTATGAATCCTTTGAAAAACCCCTTCTAGAACTTTGAGGTAAATTTCGGGTCCTTGTCAAACACAATTGTCTTGGGAATACCGTGAAATCGTGTTATTTCCCTCATAAAAATATCAGCAACATTAGTTTCCTTGTGAGTAGTCTTCAATGGAATAAAATGAGTAGCTTTCGTAAGCTTGTCCACCACCACCATGATTGAATCATGTTGCTTGCCTGTTTTGGCCAATCCTATGATGAAATCCATTGTCACTACCTCCCACTTCCACTCAGGAATGGGTAAAGGTTGTAGCAACCTTGCTGGGTGTCTATGCTTAGCTTTAACCTTTTGACACTCCATACATTTGACGATGTATTCAACAATATCTATCTTCATACCTGGCCAAAAGTAATGGCTGTTGACTGTTGCCACAGTTTTCTGATATCCAGGGTGCCCTGCATAAGGCACATTATGCCTTTCATTCAAAATCATAAGTTTCAAGTCTTGGACATTAGGTACATAAATTATGTTCTTGTACAAAAGTGTTCCGTCAGTTTCCAATTTATAATTCTCCACTTTTTGTGGTATCTTACCTCCCTGTGGGTTTGCTACCAAATCCCTGTACTGCAAATCTACATTTGCAGCTTCTGAAATTCTGCTTTTAATATTATTTTGGTACATACTAATGGTTGTAGCATGCAATTCATGCACTCTCCTGCTAAGCGCATCAACCACTTTGTTCTCTTTTCCTATGATATGCTTGATATCAAAGTCATATTCACAAAGAAACTCCAACCACCTACTCTGCCTAGCATTCAAGGTAGGCTGATCAAACAAATACTTTAGACCATTGTGGTCTGTTCTCAGTTCAAACCTCTTTCCCATGAGGTAATGCCTCCATTTATTTAGAGTGTGAACGATAGCTGCCAACTCCAAATCATGAGTGGCATAGTTCTTTTCATGCTTTTTCAATTTCTTGGACTCATAACATATTACAAATCCATTCTGGATGAGGACTCCTCCCAATCCTTCTTTGCACGCATCTGTTCAAACCACAGAATCCTCATTCGGATTTGCAATCCTCAGGATTGGAGCACTGATTAACAACTGCTTCAATTGTTGGAAGCTTCTCTCACACTCTTTTGTCCATTGAAATTTCTTCTCCTTCCTTTGCAAGGAAGTGATAGGGTGAGATATCGTTGAGAACCCTGCAATGAACCTTCTGTAATAGACGGCTAGACCCATAAAGGATCTAACTTATGTTACATTCTTCGGCATTGTCCATTCTCTAATGGCTTCTAGGATTGGAGCACTTGTTAAGAACTACTTCAATTGCTGGAAGCTTCTCTCACACTCTTCTGTCCATTGAAATTTATTCTCCTTCCTTTGCAAGGAAGTGATAGGGTGAGCTATCCTTGAGAACCCTGCAATGAACCTTATGTAATAGCCAGCTAGATCCATAAAATATCTGACTTCTGTTACATTCTTCGGTGTTGTCCATCCTCTAATGGATTCTATCTTATCAGGATCCACAACTATCCCATCTTTTGAAATTATATTCCCCAAATAATGGATCTGCTTTTGATAAAATGAGCACTTACTCAATTTGGCATAAAGTTGGTGCTCTCTTAACATCCGCAACACCATCATCAGATGATGTTCATGCTCTTTCTACGACTTGGAATACACCAGGATGTCATCCAAAAAGACTATGACAAACTTGTCCAGATAGTCCTTGAATACACCATTCATTAAATACATAAAAACAACGGGTGCATTTGAGAACCCAAATGGCACCATTGTGAATTCATAGTGACCGTACCTTGTTCTGAAGGTGGTCTTACAAATGTATTCATCCTTTATTCTTACCTGGTTATATCCTAATCTAATATCTATTTTCAAAAATATCTTAGCATCCTTTAACTGGTCAAAGAGATCATCGATCCGCGACAGAGGATACTTGTTCTTAACAGTCACTTTGTTTAACTGTCTGAAATTGATGCACAATCTCAACGCCCCATCCTTCTTCTTCAAAAATAGGACCGGGGCTCCCCAAGGTGACACACTTGGGTGTATATGCCCCTTCTTCAGAATCTCTTCAAGCTACAATTGCACTTATTTCAGCTCTGGCATACTCATTCTACAAGGAGATTTCAACACTGGAGATGCTCTAGGCATTAATTTTACAGAGAAGTCAATATCTCTTTTTGGGGGTAATCTGGGTACCTTCTAGAATACATCTTCAAAATCTTTTAATATCGTATGGTATTCAATATTTGACACCTTATCCTTGGGTGTTTCCTCCACATGGGCTACAAATAACTGACAACCGTTCCTGTAGCACTTCTTCAATTGCATTGCTGAGATTTCTCTGACAGCAACTACTTTGGGAATTCCTTGGACTATCCTTTGATTCCCTTCCTCATCCAGGCAAGTGAATGCCTTGTTACGACAATCTAATATGCCGTGGTGTTGGTCCAACTAGTCCATGCCAATTAGAAAATCATAAGAACCTAAAGGCAATATATTCAAGTCTACCTTAGTACTTAGTCCATTCATGTCCACTGGACATGATTTAACTGACTCAAAAACTTTCCTCTTGGCTCCTCTAGCTATATGCACCAACCAAGATTTCTCATGCTTTCTTCTTGGAAATTTTAAACTTTACACCACCCTAGGATCTATATAAATATGGCTAGTCCTTGAATCAATTAAAATAGTAAAAGCATGGTTGTTGATCATACCTTCCACTTCAATCATGTGCAACTGATATTCTTCTTGCTTGTTGTCCAGGGCTGCGTAGATTCTTGGTATTCTACTACCCATGTCCTCCACTGTTTCATCTTGCTGAACATTATGGACAACTCTCACTTTGCCATTTTTGTGGGGACAATCTCTGTACTTGTGGTTTACCTGACAACCCCAACACTTAATGGGCGTCTGCCTCGCCCTTTGTCCCCCTACGTCGGCCGTTCTCGTCTCTCTAAATGATGGCTTCCCTTGAGAACTGTTTCTGAAAAAGGGAGGTTTGTTTCCTTTCTGCCTCTGCTCCTTCTTGAACTTCTTCTGGTCATCCCAACCCTTCCGAAAAGTGGGATTTCCTCTTTGCTGCTCACATAAGAATTTCGCTCTTCTTATCATTTCTTCCATAGTTTTTGGGTCATCATACTAAATCTTGTCACCGATGGAAGGTGGTAGTTCACTCAGATACCTTTGAATCTTGACAGTCTCATCCTTGATGAAGGGAACATATTTCAACAACTCCAAGAACCTTCGTTCATATTCATCAATGGTCATGCTACTCATCTTGAGTTCAAAGAACTCTTTCATCTTTCGGTCATAATATCTTTTAGTCAAGTATTTATTTTTGAAATACCTCTTGAATTCTTTCCAGGTAATATCCTTCTCTTTAATGTGTTTCACCTGCACAAGATAATCCCACCACATGGATACCTTTCCCTTCAGTTGATATATTGAAATTCTTCCTTCTGCATGAGAGGAATAATTCTGCAGTTGGAAATATTTCCTCATGCCAAGCAACCACGTTTCGACATCTTCCTCCTTCTTGTGTTCTCCATCAAACGTAGGAGGCTTAATCTTTTTCATTTCTCCCTTTAGTTCATCCACTCCATATCCCCTATGTTTTCTGGTAGGATATGGGCTTGAACTATTGTGTGCCTCCTTATTGGAATGTTTCAGGGAGTGACGATGATGCCTGCTAACGCTTCTCGATCTTCTTTTCTTCTCAGGGGGTCCACGACTCCCTATTTTGCTTGAATCACTCTCCTTATCCAACTTATTTTCTATTCTCTCCAAACTCTTCATCAACTTTAAGTTGAATTCTCTCTGTCGATCCTTGGCTTTCAGGAGCGTTCTGTTATATGCTTGATGAGCCTCAACATCTTTTTGCAATCATTCAATGATTTTCATCATATGCCCTTCCTTATCCATCTCTTCTCCGTGTCCATTGGAGTTCGATCCTTCAAATCCCAAGTGGATGTCCATCCCTTTTACTTCATTCTCTGAACTGAAAGCAATCTGTGCCTCTTCCATTTCTTTGCACTTAGTGGAAACTCTATTTGGTTCTAACACTCATTGAACTCTACAAACACAACATCCAGTCAACCAGAATTTGTCAGGCCATCATTCCTTAACAAATCCCATAGAATTCATAAACATAATATATTTTAAGAAACGTTCAGATTTCATGAATTTTACAAGCTTTACTCAGCTTTGTAACAATTTCAGGCCTTGACCCTTTTCTCTTAGCCCCAACCCATATGACCATGAGTTGTGACCAAGCACTAGATCAATAGGCACTTAATCAGGACTTTGGGTTACGAAGTCTTCATAATACATCACAACAGACTCTCGAAATTCCGAATTAACAAACTCACGAAGTAGGGTGGATCAACGGTCCATGTCTACACAGCATCCAATGACTGACACTCACTGTGGAACTTCTGTCATTGAATCTTCGGGACTTTGGAGCTTCGAAACTTCAGGTTCTGGAAGCTTTCATGCTTGCTTCCTTCCAATCTCGTGACTTTCGAACTTCCAACTTCTATATCCTCCGGGCCCACATAGTACAGTTGTCACCAACTAAGGCGATGACACATGGTACATCTAGGAAGGTCCACACCACTCCAGGCGATGTCATCCGGACCCACCACATCTACCCTTTCACTTCGAAACTTTGGGCTTCAGAATTTTGTGCATCAACACATTCCCCTTCTCTCGATTGTCGTAATTCTGAACTCTCCCTAGATAATCGATGGTCCTTATCTCTCCCACAACCAACGGTCGAGATCCACTTCACAATTTGTTGCTTCAAAGGTTTTCACTTCTCTTCACTTTAAATCTTTTGATCTGTGAATTCCAAAGGATTCTCATGAATAACCTGTGCGCGGCTTCTCCAAGATCTAACAGTCAATATTCTCCCCTCAGATCTATGGTGTAGATCTCTTCTGGGACTTCAGAGCTTCAGACTTCGGAAGTTTGTGCCTCAACGTATCCCGCTTCTCCTAATTTTCGAACTCTGATAGGCTTCCAGGATAACCCTCCTGCACCTTCTCCAGATATGATGATAGTAAAAGGGTTTCCCTTCCTTCCGAACATATCCTATGGCCCACATTACTCTATGGCCCAATACCACTTATGTCATGGTTTTACGATACCGCTACTCCTCCTTAGCTTTGTAACACAACCAAGGTAACTTCTTGTCACTCAGGAAGGTTCTAAGGTCCAAAATTAGTCCCTCCAGACATGATTTCCACTCAAAACCTTGGGTCCAAATACCACTTATCCGGCCCATCTAGGCTTAGCATTGAAACCTTGGCTCTGATACCAATTTGTAACATCTCCAGCCACCAATAGGCCAGATAATGCTACAACACGGAAATACATACATACATAGATATATCTAACATGCATTTTAATCGAAATAAAAAAAATAACACAAAGTTACTGCTACCATACAGATTCAAAGGTAATAGATAGTAATTCATATACGCAACGAAATACATGATAACATTCAAGTATTACAAACATGCATAACATATAAATTAAGCATAGTAATGATACTTATCTTTGCAACTGGAGTAACACCACCAACTATGTATAGACCTTCCACGAACCTCCCAGCCTTAGACCACGCTGCTCATCACGCTCAGCAGTGGGTCACCCCCGAGTTGGGACTAAGCTCCACCCAAGGCAAGGGAATCCTAGACTAGGTTGAGGTTACAGGAAAACTGCACAGTGCAACTGGAAGGATTCTCTCCAAGAACCTTCTTACACACACTAAAGACGGACTCTCATTCCCCACATGCCTATTCCACTCGAGAGTATACACCTTCACTGTCACATGGTCCATCGACTACTTCACCTCCCTCTCAGGGTCTCGACAACAGGCTGGATCAGGAATTCTCAGAGCTCCGTTGTCGGTGCTGGACTCTCTCTGGGAGAAAACCACTTCCCAGCAAACTCTCTCACCTGGAGAGAGATGCTCACAGGTCCGACAACCTGCCTCTTCCACCACGGGCCTGACAACCCGCTTCTTCAGCCAGTTACTACTCAATTCCCGCAAGGTAAGGATAATAGCACATCAATAACATTTGGTTAACTCACTACAAAGAAATTTGGGCATGGACATTTAAAAATGGCAGCAGCCCCACTAAGACGCAACATGACTTAGGCAATACACATGACAACAACCCAAACGGTTAAGGCACAAACTCGGATTTGCAGTGTGGATAAACCTGGGTTCACGGGACACACATGTCGGTTTTCCCTCCCATTGGGTGATTGCTCGGGTATGCATGGGTATGTCAAGGTCAAAATGCAAAGGCCAGATGGAATTCACAGGAATCGGGAATAGCAAGTGAACTCCAACATAGTTAGACTCATGGATTATTGATTCCAGAGGTGCGTGAGGTTTTCCTTCATGGTACACGAGTATGCAGATGCAGATGCAGACGCAAAACGGGTTCCGACGGAGATCCCCACGAATGTAGGCTGAGGATAGAAGAATGGGCATCGAACCCCAAATACGACTGACTTCTGCAGCTTTAACTGCATGCACCCAGGTCGACACTTGTCTTCCTAGAGCTGCATGCGTTTCCTTTTGCACACATTGCCTCTCCCAGAACTTAGGATAAAAACGTGTCTTTTACACAGCTTTGGAATAATAATAAATTATTATTCTCAAGGACTTAAGCCCCTAAGCTTAGCCCCTCTTTCCAACCTTTCATCCCCCTTTCCCTTACCCACCTTGTGGAAGCTTAGTCCCCCATCACTCTTTCTTCGTGGTTGGTCTGCACGCAATGCTGTTTATATTTTATTAATGATCTACATAGTTACATATACAAAATTAGGCTCTCGGCCTTTAACACTTAGGCTCTCCGGCCTAATAAACACATAATCCCACCAGCTTATCAACACTTGGCTCCCCAGCCTACAAAACATGTTTACAATTTATAAATACAACCGGGGCTCATCCTTGGGGTATTACATTGACCGACCCGAAATTGACTAAGGGAGTCTTAAGATCTTTGTGTGCATCTAAGTCATTGGTTATCTTGTAGTTTTTTGGCATTCATGCAACGGATCCTGTAGTTTTTTGGTATTCATGCAACGAATGATCACTCTTGGCATGCACAACATGATACATAATGGAATTTTTTGGCATCAACATACAAACATCTATCTTCCATATTCTGCATAATAGCAAGAATGGAAGAAATATTTACAATATTGCACACATTAATTAACTCAACTACGGAATCTACAATTGCAAAAAACAAGTGCACTCTTAGTACAGTGATTACTTGTTTACAAGTAACGCACAAGAAAGTTGATATGTTCAAAATTCAAAACAAAATGTTATCTAATGAGTTAAATCTCCGTCGACACCAATAATGTGATTTCAACAAACAAAATGACATCAAGGATGGAAATAATGAAGATGTTTAGTTGATTAGTGATGACACTAATAAACATGAAGATGAGTTGGATGAAGTCCCTATGTCAGAAAAAGTTGCGAATAAATGTGGCAAAGAAATTAGAATTGATTGACCTTGGGAAGAATTACGCTTTGAACGAAATCGATATGGAATAGGATATGAAAAGGATGTTGAAAACCTTTTTCATATTCCTAATTATAACAAACCTATTTTCTTTGTGAGTGGAGGTCTTTTGAATGATGATAAGAAGACAAAGCTTGATGATATTGGTAAGGAACATGTACAGGATATTGTTGATGATGATGTTTCTACAACTATTCTAGATCATGATAATCGGTCGGATAAAGAACCCATACAGTGAAAACACTGTCATTGGTTTGGCCATGTTAAGTCAAACTGTTTTGATCTTCACCCATGTAGATTTTGTGGGAAGACAAATCACCTCTCAGTAAGGTGTCAAAAGAGAAAGAGGAAAAANTGGAGATATTTCTACAGTTGACGAACATGAATGTTTTTTAGGATTGGATGATATAGGGTATGATCGAGGCCCAGTTGATGTAGTCTTCTGAGTTGAATATCGAGTCTTCAGACTCCGCCAGAAGACGGCTTGATTACCCTTTTCCACTTTCAAAGGGGGTATATCTCATTATCTAGACTTCTCACTTTTCAGTTGACAAGGGGGAAATTAGTGAGAAATGTCAGACTTCAAGTTTCAATGTCTACCTTTGATTTGCAGTTCATTCAAGACTTGTTTATGTCCTGCATTATGGATTTGTGTTTGTTCAGAATATGATTGTGTGTTTATTCAGAATATGATTTTAATTGGGTGCATGATTGGTGGTACCCAACACCCCTAAGTTTTTGGTCCAAGTTGTAAGTCTTTCCATAGGCTATTGTATTCCCCATATATTTAGTAAGTCATGTTGAGTCAGGCAGTTGTATTGCTCTTGTCCATAGAGAGGATGTTGTGTCAAGCTATGGCATGAACCTCTGTGTAGCTTGATGGTGTATCAGAGACATTGAATCTTCGATTAAGGGGGGAAAATATGAGATAGTAATCTTAGATTGAGGGACCAAAGTATGTGAATGGATGATGAAATAGGAAACATGCATGCAGTCTGCTCACAACAAAATCAGTGAAGTCAATGAAGTTGATAATGATCAGATCAGTGAATTCAATAAAGTTGATAATGATCAGATTATAGATCAATGTTTCGATCTTCATCTGTGTATACATTGTGAAAGTGTACACATTGTTCCAGTAGCTTATACAGGTTCTGGATCTCTTCTTGGCCATACTTGTGAATTACGGTCAAGGGAATTTGAACCACTTGTCCCTGACAGGGGGGAAATCTAAAGTTTTCAGTCAAGTTCCAAGTTTGATTAAGAGCCCGTGAACAGATGATCAAGTATGCAACCTTGTTCCTGGTATGCAGTATTGTTCCTGAACATATTTTTGTTGATATGGTTTGTGGTAATCCTAAAACCATTCCATTCATAGTTTTTTGAGCCTTGAACTCTTGTTAGTTTATGGTCAACTTAAAACCATTCCATTTAGTAGAAGACATCATCCTCTGCTAGACATTCAGTTTGTGGTCATCCCAAAACCACCAGATTGGTTTGTGGTCATCTTGAAACCACCAAATGAGTTTGTGGTCACCCTTAAATACCAATTTAGTAGAAGACATCAACTTCTGCTATTTTTTTCAGAGTTTAGAGAGGATCTTAAGCCCTCTTAATATTTTCTTGACACATTACTAGTTTTCAAGTAGTGGCAGTTTTTCAGGCAAGAACGAACTTATGATTAAGAGGGGATGTTAAAAACTCTAATCATAGTTCGTTAGTTTACCTAATTTTTATACAGTTACATGAAAGTTATGGTATTTTTGTATTATATATGTACGTCTATGTACATGATTAATTGCTCATTAATGATTATAGAGTATGCATTTTCTGCCAATATTCTATTTATCTATGTTCATCATGGTTTCTTCATTGCTTTAGTTATTTCAATTATGTTTCTGTTGTTTTCTTCATTATGAATCTAACAGTAACTAATTGTTCTTTTCTCTTATTTATTTCTTTGCTTTTGTTTCTTATTAAACCTTAATATCTTCAAACTCTCTGCAGATATGAGGCAGTGTTGGTGAAGTGTGTGGTTGAAGACGTGGGTAAACTTAACGCACATGGTTAAAGACGTGGGTAAATTTAATATTATTAAATTCATTCAAATTATACTAAATTATTTCATGCAAATTATATTAAATTCATTCAAATTTAATATTTTTCATACAAATTTAATATTATTAACTTCATTCAAATTATACTAAATTATTTTCATGCAAATTATTATAATTATTATACTAAATTATTTTCATGCAAATTATTATAATTTTTTTACTTGTATTTAGTTCATGAGCTATGGATTTTATCTCATCAAAGTTTCCTTTATGAATAAGATGTTTAAATACTCCTTAAATTGGGTATAACCCCTTTCCTTGATATTAAAAAAATCTATTTTATTTTTTATTTTTTAAGAATTATTTTTATATGTAATTGTCTATATTTATGATCTTTTAAAAGGAAATACATGTATACTCCTTAAATCGGTACAACTCTTTTCCATAATATTAAAAAAAAACACTTTTAAAATTTTTTAAGAATTATTTTTATATGTGATTCCCTATATTTATGACCATTTATAAAGAAACACTTGTTTTACATATAAGATATAATCCTTTTTATAAGAAATTTCAAAAATATTTTAAATATTTAAAAAGTTATATTAAATATATTTATTTTTATTAAAAATTAATAAAATTATTAGAGAATATTCAAAACAAAAAATACCTATATTATTTTAGAAGAACTAAGTTAAAGGTTTATTTATAAAAGTTTAACTTGTTTTATTTAATTGTTATTATTTTTTCTTTCAAATATCATATAATTTATGAGAAATACATTTAGATAACTAGTTAAGTAAGAGATCTATTCATAAAAATTGAAATGGAAAAAAATATCATATAATTCATTATTTACATATCTCATTATTAAAAAAAACCAAAATTCTAAATTCTTAACAACATTTTTGAAGGTCTTTGATAATCTACTTATTTTGAAGGTCTTTGATAATCTACTTATTGAAAGCTATGACAAAAATATCACTCAATTAGTTGTTTACATATAATTGTTCCCAAAAGAACAAAATTCTAAAAGCTTAGTTTTAAGAATTCCTAACAAACATTCTTGAAAGTCTTTGACAATCTACACAACATTCTTGAAGCCCTTGACAACTTAGTTTAATGGTCATGCTTACAAGAAAGGTCTTTGGCAATCTACACAACATTCTTGAAGGACTTGACAACTTAGTTTAATTGTCATGCTTACCTCTTGTAAGTGTGTACTAAGTGAACAAGCTCTTGGGCTATAATGATTTAGTTTAAAATTCTTATTTCTTCAAGAACACATTCTTGAAAGCTTTACCAACTTAGTTTAATTGTCATGCTTACCTCTTGTAAGTGTGTACTAAGTGAACAAGCTTTTGGGCTATAATGATTTAGTTTAAAATTCTTCTTTCTTCAAGAACACTTACTTGCTTGTTGGGTGAAACTATTATAATGCATATTTTGTTAATGTCCTTGAAAACCTAATCAACATTGTTAAAAGTCTCAACAACCTAGTTTTAGTGATCATGATCACCTCTTGTGAATGTCTATCGAGTGAAGAAGGTCTTGAATTATAAGGAATCATTTAATATAGAAATGTTCTATCTTTAACAAATCCTACTTGCTTATGGAGTAAAAATATTATAATGTATCTTAAATATCACGATATAGAACAATTAGTTGAACTTTGAAATCTTTTTCAATTTAGAAGAAAATAGAAAGGAAAACAATCCTCTAGTTTTTAAGGATATATTGTTATTTTAGAGTTAAATATCTATCACAAAAATGTTTTAAATGGAAAGAATATTCTATACATAAGACTAAGTACATTTATTATACATAAGACTAAGTACATTTATCAAAAGAACTAAATAATATAACTTTGTTATGAAATTGAGAGAAGTCGATTTGGTGGAAAGATACTAAAAATAAAAGAAGGAAAACTCAATTCATTAAAAACTTGTCCACGAAGTTTTATATGGCCATGTGACAATTGAAAGATAAGCTTAAAACTATACACAACTCTATCTAACATGTAGAGGAGGGTAACATGTAGGGGAGGGAGAGATCAAACTAATCATATATTTGGATAAATAAAACTAATCATAAATTTTCAAAATTTACTTCCAAAATCGTATGTTTTAAATGGTTATAATTTTTTGTTGGGTTATAATTTGGTGGCTTTCTAATAGTAGACATTAAATAATAATTGAAAAGTAAATGGATTATTACAACTTACATTTTATGTGATTTGGAAATCTCTAAAAAAAACAAAATAGTGATTTGGAAATCTCAAAAAAAAAAAAACTTGTGTTGATAAGTTTAATCATTAAAAAGCAAGGAACTCCTTATGAAACAAAATTATTACTATTAATAAACATGACTTATCGATTGCTAAGTTTCTTCATGGTTTGACTCATAGCTTCCCAATCCTTACGTGTTTTTTCATAGCATATTTATAAATTGTAAATGAGAAAGTTTATTAAACTCTAATTTAGTAATGAGATAGTGAGCATGCAAATTTTGGTATCAAAGATTTAGAGGAGGGTGAGATTATGTTTATTTATTGGATTTAAATTCATTTTCCATTCTTTTTATAGATTAAGTCTAAATACCATTCTATATATATATAAAATTACATGTAAAATGAAGTTTTTATCTCAATTTGTGATCAATGGGAGTATGTTTATGGAATGTGAAACCATAACCAAATTATAAGAGGTTCATTTCAATGTATACAATCTTAAATATATTATATGGTACAATTCATAAACTAATATGTCAAACAGATCCACATATAGATAATGATGCAATTTATTTAGTATGTTTATGGAATGTGAAACCATAACCAAATTATAAGAGGTTCATTTCAATGTATACAATCTTAAATATATTATATGGTACAATTCATAAACTAATATGTCAAACAGATCCACATATAGATAATGATGCAATTTATTTTAGTGAAAATGATCGATTATGAAATTTTATTAATAAAACAATAGTGTAGAACACATTAACAAAATGAGTCAACTACATATGATGCTACAATGAATATAAAGTGCAAAGATAAAGTGGTTTTTTTCATATGTTGGTATTGTATAATTGTAATGATATAAAAAGTGGGGAACACTAAGAGGTAATCTATCACACAAATATCTGTGACAGTTGAAAAAATTGTGCATGCTTTTGTTTAACTATCTAACTACTAGAACCCACTACGAAGTTGTAGTGCTACATTCCGATCCAAATTCTTTTTATCACTCTTAAATTGTGCAAATGTTTCTCAATGTTATTCATGAGTTGTATTAATTTCTTATGTAAACATTACACTCATGAAGTAAAGACCATTTTGTAGTCCCATATCTAAATAGACTCTTGTCTAAATTATATTTAGTGAAAATCCAAGTGTGATGGACTTATTTAACCTCTCCATTTTTCAATATCACACATAAATAGGTTGTGTAGGAACAATTAAACAATTATCCCTTTTTAACTCGACATAATTTTAAAATAATTATTTTTTGCAATGCCCAAATTATTGTTTTATTCTTCAATGAGTATGATGCACATTGAAATGATAACAATTATGCCCACATGAAACTAAAAGTTTCAAGGTTGTAGCAAATATTAAATTTCATAACAACTCATGCTATAAAATCAATGAAAGACATTTTTATGTGAAAAAATCATTAAAATAGGGTTACACCAAGAAGGAATTGATCAACACAAGGATGAGAATCAATCTCTACTAAGCTAGTAAATTCATCAACCATTTAAACTTGGAAAATGGAGTGATTGAATTCAAAAAAGATAACTTAGGTGTTAAACCAAAGATGCCATGAATCATACGTGGCATTTCAAAAATCAATACGAATTGTAGCTCTCAAATTGCTTCCTTTTTTTTTTGTCAAAAACAAATTGAGAATAAATAAGGAGACACACAACCAATGTTTAATAAATATCAAACATGGCTTATGAATAAGTTGAGGTAATAGAGTTTACAACAAATGGGGTAGGGATTATATATATTTATTGAAAATCCAATGAAAAAACCAACAACAAAAGCATCGATCCCAAAAACCATAATAGTCAAACCAATAAACATGAAAACATCATGAACCCTAACCATTAAGAGAATGACTTACTTGTGAGAATGATTTACTTGTAGATAATAATACAAATGAAAAGGAGCAAGACATTCCTTAACAAGTTGAGAAAGTTGAATGCACTTCCAAGCCAAACCTAATGTGGTCATATAATCCAAATTACAAATATCAAATAATCAAGGAAGAGAATACACAACAAAATCTGGAAAATGAACAACCTTGGCACTCTGTTTGTCATTTTATTTATAGAGGAGATACAAGCCATTCAACCACTTATCAAACCTAACTTGAGAGTCAAATTAAATACTAGGATTTATTATATTTTAGGGACTACTCTATTAACCAGGACTGCAATAATAAATCCAATAAGAAAATCAATTGCACTAATAATGAATGAAAAATCCTAGCTACCTGGCCTTGGACATATAAAATCACCCTGGGTTGAGTTGATAGCATCCATGCTTTCACACATAAATGAGGGAACTTTGTGTGAAGCACATCTTTAGGAAACCATTAACTTAAGTTGGGGTAGTTGCACCATCCCACCAAATAGGACATCTTTGTGCCATGACATAGTGAATGGTTGCACCTAAATAGAAATGTATCTTCGGGAAATAGGGCCTAGAAATATGGAATATGGTGAGTGGGTTTAGAGAATGGTACATCCTTCTAGCTAGGATGGTTTACATAGCTTTAGGTTGTTCACAATAATCAATGAATGGTTACTTAATGAAGCTAGGAGGTCCAATTTGAAGGTGTATTGTCCAACATGTTATATAATTGTATATACACCACATTGGGGAGGATGGAGCATATGATATTGTTTCCCCTTGGATCATTTCTTTTTTACATAAATCCAAACTTTCTCCCCAACCTAGAAATGTGTTAGAACATAGTTCCAATCCTACTGGCCTTTGTATTTGGCCTAAAATTGTTTAAGGATGTATTTCACCTGGTGATGGATCTGAGATAATGTATCCCAAAAAGAAGAAGAATTATATTGTTCTTTCTATTGATGAGATGAATGTACATATGGGATCCATCTGGGATCTCATATGGAGAAACTAGTTGAAAACCATAACAAACTTTGGAAGGGGAATGTCCCATGGAACTATGGAGAACCCTACTATAATTGTGCTAAACAATATGTAAATAATTATCCCATAGTTTATGCTTGTGGTGGAAGATGAGAAGGGAATGCATGAGGGTACAATTGATTATTTTGTCTTTCCCATCAATTTGGGAGTGAAAGGAAGCATATATTGTGGTTGAAAACCAAACAAATGGTAAAGAGTCTTTCAAAAATGACTGAGGAATCAAGAGTCACGATCAAATATGATGGTGAGGGGGGGTCAAAAGTGCATCTAGGTGTGAGTGAAAAATTGATCGACATATTTCTAAGTTGTTATTTTTTTGGTGAAAGGAATAAACATGACCATCTTAGAAAAGTGACACACTATTACAAATATAGATTTATGCCTACAAATTGTCACAAGGAGACTACTAATAAAATTCATGGATATGGATTCATAGGGTTTCATAGGGATGAAAAAATATAGGGAGAGTCCAATATTACAATTAATAGGTTTGGAAGTGTTGTAAAGGGTACATCTTCTAATGAAAGAAATCATTTGCTTCTTCATGGTAAACCAAAAGAAATATTGTTGCAAGTGGTGAAAATTTTTGGTGACCCAAAAATGACCTCCATAGGTGGAATCATTGGCCTCCTTGATGAGGAGAACGTCAAATTCCATATAAAGAACACATAATTTATTTCATTTATATATCAAACCTTCTCAAAATGAGAAATCTAAAAGAGGATTTTTGTTTACCTCAATAGAAGATTGCAACACTTGCATCATAGAGCCAAAATAAGGGTTATATGGGTAAAGATACATCCAATATTCATAGGTAGGTACTCTAACATCCAGAAAGTTGAGTGCACAGACATGAGGATGACTTATAATAAACCATTATTTTTTTTCCATTGCCCTTCTTATACTGAATAACTAGGTGAAATTATTGAATCTAAGAGGCCATTTGATGTGGCACTTCTCTTGTAACTTGGTTTAAGAGTTCAAAAAATTTAAAGGATGATGGTTGGTATGTAGTATAGTCTCCTTCCTAATTAGAAAATTTTGCCAATGTCTAAGAACTTTAATGAGTGCATAAAACTCCTTGTGATAGGTATTATATTGGTGTTCTTCATTTGGAAAGCTCTTAAGACAATAGTCCATTCCATAGGGTGACGTCAATAGCTAATGATTTCACTAATAGAATATTGGGAGCAATTTGATTCAATCTCAAAATGATTTTGGAGGTCTAGAAGGTGCAGGATCAAAGTGTAACAAAAGACTTATTTTAGATGATCAAATGTCTCATTGGTAGTAGGTGTCAAGGAAAAATTCAATTGATTGGAAAGGATATGTATTGTATGTGTTTGGTGGGAAAAGTGAGGAATGAATTTGTGGTAAAAATTCAATCCCCATCCCCCCCCCCAAAAAAAAAAANAACACACACACAAATTTGAGCTTAGTGGTTATGTGGGGAATAGATCATTCCATGAGAACCTTCACATTGACTAGATCATCAAGGATTCCAAATTGGGTAATGATAAATCCTAAATAGAAAATAAAAGTTTGGGAAACATTAGATTTATGTCTTTTTACTTACAACTTGTGAGTGCATAACAAATCTCGATTTAGACCGAGCAACTTGCATGAAAATAGTAAGAAACCCATAGTTCCAAACCAATATCCACAAGATCAATGCCAAAGATACTGGCACAACCAAGCCACCATCAACACAAGAATCCACATGTAAGCATCCCCTAACTGATAAAAACTAAGAGAAATGACACAAGAATCCATGTGAAAGCATTTAAAAAGGGAAAGCTCCAAACTTATAGCTAGAAGAACAACACTAGAGACACCCACACAAATAAGATATGACCAATAATTATAGAATGATGAAAAATATAAGCCACATGCCATTTGCACGAGTGAAACCCCAATGCTAAATAGAAAAATGAACCTTCTTCCTCTCAACTACGAGCCATATTCCAAACACTACACATTGAGCACAAGAACAAGATCCAGACACAACATAGTGAGAGAGAAGAAAGCCCTCAAATAAATTGAGACACATGGGCCTCTTCCTTCTCCTTTCAATAGTGAAATAAACCGATGTGCACGCCCATGAAGGGCCCTAAGTAGGAGAAGGCCCCTACACTCAATGTTGGTCACATCATGAAAGTAACACTACAATAATACAAGGATGTAGAATCACTAATTTGTATCACCATAGACCTCAAACCCCAATACAAGTTTTTGTTTTTTTATCAACGTGTGACAAGTTTATTTGATGGGATTGTTTTGTAACATTTTCATCATGCTTGCATCACAAACAATTATACAAGTTCATTGCAAATATTATGCAAGGTAGATGTAGATTCTATGCAATATTCATCCTTTCATTAGAACGATTGATGCATGGATGATGCAATTATCTCTACGCTGAAAAAAAAATAAAAAAAATCCAAAATGAATATTTTTGTCACCCTCTCTATGTATTTATAACATAAAGCGATAAAAGAAGGTCCCCCTCATTTCATTTTCACATTAGGGTGTGAGGTAGAGCTTCTTGGATTTGAAAGGAATTTGTGGGGGCACTTAGCAGGAGTAGGCAAGGAATATTTGTGGGGCATCACTAGATCAAAGGTAAGCTAATTATCATTGTCCCCCCCACCCCCCTTTTCAATTTGCAGATTTAAAATAAAATGGATTTGAGTTTTGTAGAAAGGAGATGGGATTTGTATTTTGGATATAGGATTTACAAACCTAAAAAAATCAAAGTAGGTTTAGAGAATATATCTTCTTCCCTTCCTCTTCCACTCTCTCTAATCCTTCCTCTTCCTCTCTTATTCTCCATCCTCTCTTTCATCTCCTCCTCTCCTTATCTCCCTCTTTATCTTCCCATCTTCCCCTCTTAACCTCCTCTTTTTATTCCCTCCTATCCCTCTACCTATTTTCTTCCCTCCTCTTCTCCCTCTCCCTCTCTCCCTCCCCTCCCAACCTCTTTTTCTCCCCCATATTATTTTCCTTCTCCCCTTGTTCCTTTTTCTCTTTCTTTTATCCCTCATCACCCTCTTCATTGTATCTTCCTCTTTGATCCAAATTATACTGAGAACGGCATGAAGGAAGAGATATAATGAGAAAGTACATAGAGATATTGCAAGGAACAAAGTAATAAAGTAAAAATCAATTTTTATTAATGATTGTCTGGAATACAAAAGACTGTAAAATGAAAAGCACACAAGCTAGCTAGAATGGTGGTAGGTTATCTCTGAATATAGAGATGTGTCAGCTACACTAATTTGCAAGAATTTAATTATAAAGAGGATGAAAGGGTATTTTTAACATAAAGAATCAATGAGAAAATTCTAAACATCCAAAACCCTAAGCCCATAAGATGAAATTCCAAAAGGTTTGTGGGCCTTGATGTGGTTAGTTGATACATCAACTTCATGGGGGCACAACTTTTGCATACGCTCTTTGTTTGGGGCTCTCAATACCTCATCATAAAGGTATATCCAAGGAGTACACATTTCATTTGAATTGGCATCTACCTTTAGTTACATGTTAGGCATTGTAGAGCCAAAAAAATGTCATTTAGATCCTCAAAATGGCCCCAAAAGTTTGGGACCTGAAAAATCATAGAAAAAAGCCAAGATGTGGAACCATTCTAAATTAGTGGAATAGGTGGGTGGCCACCAATATCCACATATATCAATCCTCCCCTCTTAGGAAGAAATGGTCCCCATTGCATCAAGTTCCTCCATCACATGGGGAAACTTCTACTTAATCTGACTCTTGGTGAGCCACTTTCCCTAGTGAAGAAGTTGCCCTACTTGACGACCCAATAGAGTTGGATGTTCTACTGGCGAGTGCCCTTCATCTTGGTTTCCATGATGTGATAAACTTTCACCTATTCAATGTAGTTAGGATTGAATTGTGTAGGGGAAAAGTACTCGGCCACGTCTGAAGTGTCCAGGAGAGGTGGAAAATATGGGCGAAGCAATTCCACATTAAATATCGGGTGCAAGCCAAGGAAAGGGGAAATACTCAATTCAAAATAATTATTTTAAATAGCCTTGGTGATGGTTTAAGGCCCGTATCTGAGTGGGTGGAGATTTTTACAGGGTCCTCTGAGGCGGTCTTTCTGAAAATGCAACCATACCTTATCTCCCACCTGAAACTTGTGTGGTACTTGATGTTGACCGTGGAATTGCATGTACTTGGCATTACTTTTCTGCAAAATGTCATGAACGTATTGTTGGATGTGTTGGAGTTGCTCAAAAAGTTTGGTTGCTTGATCAACCTCAATCTGAGCATGGGAGGACTCTTCCTGTGCAGCCACAATTACAAAGTGATGTCAATAAGGGCCAATGGTTGTAACCCCAAGTGCACCTGAAAAGGATTGTGGCCAATAGATATATGGAGGGATATGTTGTAGTTGTGTTGAACGTAAGTACGACTCTCATCCCATGTGTGTGAATGTTTTTAATTGTAAATCCGTGGGATATGTACAATCATCATGTTGACCACCTCTATTTTTCCATCATTCTGTGGGTGGAAGGCAGTTGATTTGGTTAGCTTAGTGTGCATCATCGACCATAGGCTGGACCAAAAAGTACTCAGGAACATACTATCTCAATATGAAATAATGGTATGCGGGAGCCCAAAATGAACCCAAACACATTAAAAGAATATATTAGTGGTGGCCTCGGTTGTGATGCTCTTCTTACAAGGTTCCAAAATGATCATCTTAGAGAATCGATCAACGACCATGAAGACATAGTCATTCCCATGCTTGGTTGAAGGAATATTGGACATGTAATCCATGGAGATGGACTCCCAAGGCATATCGAAAGTAGGAAGAGGGGTGTATAGCCCCTATTTCTTGATGGAAGTTTGGAAATGGTGTAGGAAGTGCATGATATGATGTACCGACAGACATCTTGTCGAAGCTTCGACCAATAAAAATGATTTTGTAGTACTTCCACTATTTTTCCACACCAAAGTGTCTTGCCACTCGACTGTAATGAGCTTCCTAGATAAGATTTGTACACTCAATTAAATGAACAAAAAGATGGCTCAGATGGCATAGTTTTCCATCTTGGATATGAAAGTATGGAATTGGTTTTTGTGCGCTCAATTTCTGATAGGTAGCAGTAAAATCAGAGTTATATTGTGTAATTATGTCCACCCAGACATTTCATGCCCAAAGGAGTTAAGAACTATGGTTAGCACCACAACCGAGGGTCGAATGAGATTGTCTATGAAATGGTTGGTGTTTCCCTTCTTGTACTTGATGTTCAAGTGGAATTGTTGTAGGCATGTTGACCACTTCTGATGGTGGTTATTCCGTATCTTTCCTTGTGTTTGCATTAAATGTAGAGGCTTGTGATCAATGTGGATGATTGTTTCCTTCCCCATAATGTAATACTTACATTGTCGACATGCCTACACAATGGAGTACATCTCTTTGTCGTAAGTGGGGTATCTGTGAACAACATCAGAGAGTGTTTCACTATGATAGGCCACTAAATTCCCATTTTGAATGAGGATTGCACCGATAACATAATTTGAAGCATCTGTCTCAATCTCAAATGGTTTTTGCAGGTCTGGAAGAATAAGGATTGGCACTGAGTAGAGGAATAATTTCAAATAATCGAATGATTTATGTTGGGATGTGGTCCAAACAAACTAGGCCTTCACTCCTCTCTTGGTCAGCTGGCTTAGGGCCCATGCGATATGAGAGAACCCAAACATAAACCTGCAGTAGAAGTTGGTGAGGCCCAATAAGTTGCATAGCTCAATTAGTGTCTTTGAAGCCAGTCAATTGCAGATAACTTGGATCTTGGTTGGGTCCACATGCACACCCTGCTCATCCATTATGTATCTTAGATATTGGATTATATGCATGCTGAAGGAACACTTCTCCAATTTTGCATATAATTTGTGTTGTCATAGGGTTCCCAAGACCTACTGAATGTGCTCCAAATGTTCCTCCTATATTTTTCTAAATATGAGGATGCCATCCAGATATACGACCAAAAAGGAGTTTGTGAATGGCTGCAATATATCAACCATCATCCACATGAATGTAGCTGGGGCATTAGTTAATTCGAAAGGCATGAGAAACCACTTAAATAGACCTTTTTTAGACTTGAAGGTTGTCTTCCATACATCAATTTTCTCAATCGACACCTGGTGGTAGCAAAAATTTACATCAATATTACTGAAAAATTTGGCTCCCTTGAGCTGATCAAGAAGATCATCAATTCATGGGATTGGGTACCAGTTCTTGACTGTGATCTTGTTCAAGGCCTTGTAATCAACACAAAGTTTCCATGTCCCATCCTTCTTTTGTACCAGAACAATTGGGCTCCCGCAAAGTGAGGAGCTTGGTCTAATGTATATATTTCTTCATTCTCCATACAAAATGTCTATATACAAGGCTATTAGGTAGAGAAGCATCGAGTGTCAAATAAATTGAGTGCTTTACCAAACAATTCAAAGGCACCTGATTAGGTGAGGAAAATATGTCTTTGTGCTCTTCTACTATATTGTCCACTTATTCCTGCTATGTAGAGAGACCCTGTGAAAATGTTTTGGAAGTTGCAATGACCTTCCATTCGCCTTCCGACTGAACCATAAAGAGGAAAATTCTCCCGATCTGAGAGACCACCTTTCTGCACTACATTGTGGAGATGAAAGAGACTGCAGTATTTGGGACTGCCTCTAGTACCCTGTAGAGTTGACCTCCCAAATTAATAATGACACTATAGGGCCTAGATTCATAAACATCATGATGCTTCCACATATATGGTTGTCCTAACCAAAAATCACAAACTTCAAGGGGGGAAACATCACACAAGACCTCATCTTTGAAGGGTTTGATGTCATATTACAGGAAACATTGTTGGATGATGTAGATGTCACATCCCTGGTTGAGCCAAATGATGGTGTATGGATGAGGATGCGACGTATGTTGGGCCCGTGATATGATTGATTTCATGACGTTAATTAGATCCTTTTTTACTGAATATGTATATGTGTTTTCATGTTTTGGAGAGTTTTTGAAGAGATTTTGTGTCAAATTGCTATGATTCACAACAGGTATGCATAACTCATGTTTTGTGATGATCTTGAGTGTAATTCAATATGTTTTTATGTTTCCAAGAATCTAATTCGCATTTTTTGGTGTCACAGGGAAAAATCATAGCTTGTTTTTTATTTCGGCACTAAGTCTGGTACTCCATCCAACACTCAGTTTGGTACTCCATCTGACACTCTGTCCTGCACAAAAACGGTGGGCGATTTGGCGATTATGGTATTGTCAGCCAATGATGGGCGAATCAGAGACATGGGTTTTTCTTGTGCTTGTGCCCTCTAGCTACTGAACTCTTGACAAATTGATTTGGGTTGCTATGTTGGGCGATTATTGGCTCGCCTCATTTCAGTAGTTAGGGCATCTTAAATGCAATTTACTGTTTTTAGAAGAGGATCAATCCTCTAGTGGTTGACCTCTCAGTTTGTAAATCTTATAAATACCACCTCAGTGGTCAGACAATAGTTAAGAAGTCGTGTGCTAATGCCAAAGACAATTTTAGCTCTATTTTTCCATTTTCATTTTGCCAGACTGTGTAAAACCTGCGTTTTTAGTTTTAATGGTGAAATCGCTTTGTTGAAGTTCCTGGTGTGCATTTGAGGAGTGATCACGACTTGCTGGGGGGCCCACCAGCAGTCTGGGTAACTATCCTATGCGTTTTCTTGTAAATTGAGTAGCATAGATGTCTTTTTATTTTATTTTCTGTACATTGATTGTTATTTTACTTCTTTGTTATATAACTTGTTGTTTATGATTTAATTGGCTTAATTTGGTTTTGCAGGTTGATATGAAGGATCTTATTAATATGCATTGACTTTGTAGATAGTAGAAGTAAGCTTGCAAGCTT
Source organism: Picea sitchensis (assembly GCA_010110895.2). NCBI lineage: Eukaryota > Viridiplantae > Streptophyta > Pinopsida > Pinales > Pinaceae > Picea > Picea sitchensis. Next base: position 47,106 of record SNQJ01S0037460.1, read on the forward strand.
AGATACTAACCGTGTGTGTAGCTAGATGATAAATTAAGTTTTCTTTATGCTGAAATAGATGATAAAAACAGAGTTTTTAATTCGTGATCTCTTTGATAGGGTTTCGGTGGATTGATAGTCATTAGCCTTTAGTTTTCAATTCTGGTTTGCCGATCTAGTTGCTATTTAGCTCTATTTATTTAATTCGTCATTTAGTTGCTCATTTGCTTTCTTGTCATACGCTGAAATAATGTTTAATTTATGTTTATGAGTATTTCCTCTTTTTGCAAATTTGAATTGTTAAGATAGAACTAGTTTAGTTTATTTCATGCAATTTCTTTCTTAGATCTAGATTGCAATTTCAATTCAAGGTCAATTATTGAGTTTAGCGTAGTATGAATTTGTTTCATTAGTATAGAATGCAATTGAATTTACTAGCTTAGTATCTTTATACTGTTAATGGTTAATGTATGATTGAACAATCACATAGATATGCAGGATAGTTGATATTTTTTTCATAATGTCTAAGTTCTTGCTGGATTGCCTAATTCACACTTTTCACTTTGCTATCGAAGTCAATATCGAGTTTATCCCTCCTGAATTATTGTTCATTGTTAAATTCCATCGTGATATTATAAGACACCAGAGACATAACCATCAACACTATATTTGTGTTTTTCTTGCTTTCATAGATTAGAAGATAGTTTTCTTGCTTTCATAGATTAGAAGATAATTTCCTTGCTTTTGTAGGATAGTTAGTCTTCTTGCTTTGGTATATTAAGAGTATTTTTCTTATCATAGAGATTAGTTATTAATTGCTTCTATTATCATAATGCTTCTTCCAATTTAGTAGATTTCCTTTTGCAAATTAGAGATAGTTGTGAAGTTTGATTTAAGAATAGAGTTCATTTTCCTTTTAGCTTAGTTAGTTTCTTATTGAGTAATATTAATTAGTTTACTTTATGTAGAAGTTATCCTAGGTTAGTTAGTTGTTTACTTGCTTTAATAGGTTAGTTGCTCACTTGTCTATTCTTGCTTTGATAGTGTAGTTGCTTGTTTATTTACTTGCTTTCACGGGATAGTTGCTTATTGAATTTGAATAGGTTAATTAAAGTAGTTTGTTGTTGCTATTTGCTTATTAGATGAATAGTTTGATTTTTCTTATTGTTATGATTGAACTAGTTTTCTTTAAGTAGGGTTTTCATTTGCTTTCCTAGAACTATCCATCGATCCTTCGTTCAAAGGTTACTTAGGGTAAATAGTTTGAGTTTCTTAGTAGGGTTTGATCATTAGTAGTCTTTGCTTGAATAGATTATCCCTTAGATAGCCACTTCCTTAGTTAGACTATACTACCTCTAGCCCTTCTACCTTGGCATATATATTTCTACAACTCTAAGTTTACTTACCCCAGGTTGACAATTTAATTGAGGGGTTTTAGTGTGTTTTTAGTGCATATAGAACACCCATCAATGTCATTGTTAGGTTCAACCTCTCAATGACCTCTATTGAGATTAGGTTCTTTTGGATATCGTTGTCAATAATGAAATGAAGTGGGGTCCCCTTCACCCACATCTATGAGTGGAAGATGTGATCCCCTTCTTCAGGATCCTCTGGTTCCTATGGCTGGAATTTTGTGGTAGCGATGGTGACATTGGGTTCTTCATCAATGATATGTTTTCCATTTATAGTGAATCAAAGTCTAAGTCAACATTTGACCCTGAGGCTTTCATCTCAACCAACAATGAATGTTTGGAGTGACATTCATCAATATTATTCCAAGGGATTTGGTGGAACTTGCACCATTTTCTAGTGTCCTTCTTTGACTTCCCATTATCCTTCTTTGTTAGTGGCTTGGACTAGTTGTGATGGGGTTGGCCATCCTTGATATGTACTTTTCCCTAGGATTTAGGGCCACCTTTACTAGGATTTTGTTGCGAAGGGTTTGCAGAACTAAAATCTTGCTTATGTTTTTCTTGAAATTCTGCTTAATTTTGATAGCATATCTGCAAGCACATCCTGGTGAGGAGATGTCTAGGAATTCCATATATGTTTGGATGCACCTATGTAGACCATCATGGTACTTTAGAACCAGGTGGCTCTCAAATTATTTAATACCTATATTTGTGTGCAAGATATGGAAGATGGTGGTGTACTCTGGAATCATCTGGTCTCTCTCTTGATGCTGAGTTGTCCATCTCATGTACTGGTCATCATAGTTTCCAACATGGTAGTATTTATCCTTGAGGGCGTAAAAAAAAGTCACCCAAGTGGGTCTTGGCCAAAAAGTTGTAGACTCATCTTTGACATGTTTCTCACAAAGAGTCTCCCACTAACATATGACATGCAGAAGGGATTTAAGGAGTGCGAAGATGATTTTTTCACTTTTCGAAAATTTTGGACAGAGAAATAACCCTCTAACAGAATTAACCACTTTTCCAAAGCATCGACATCTATTTCTCCTTCAAATAAAATAATATAAAATTTAACGTGTACCTTAAAGGGCATCACACCTATGAAGTGAATTCTCTTTGAAGGTGCCTTCATTGCTATTATAAATCATCGAAGGATCTGGGTGAAATTATCCATCATATTGTTCCTCTATCACATGAGGGATTCCTCGAGAAATTGTTTGATATGATCTCCTAATCCCTCATCTCCCTTTTCTTCTATCATGGGAGGTTGCTTGGGTCAGCGGGAGCATTATTTCCCAAGTCTATTAGTCTTCTTATCAAACTAGAGGTCGGTCCTGTTTTTAGTGTTGTGCTACCCGAGCTCCTTCCTTTACCTGAGCTCTTGCCTTGATGAGTAGGCCTGAGCACTTGTCCTCAATTAAAATCCCTAGCTTAGCGCATATATAGTAGGGATCTTACGCGGGATCCTCTGATCAATCCCCTACAAGCTTCGGCTCGTTCTCTCACAAACACTGTCTAATTATATATGAGAATATGAGTTAATCATTCTCTCACCCAACCAAGGGAACAGGGAGCCAGGGGGAGCTTAGAAATACCTCTCCAAGGGGAACCTTAGACCTTACCCTTCAAGGGGATTCTTAGCTCTCTACCTCTATGAACTACTCCAGTCCATCTACTCACTACCCTAGTTCAATACCAAACTCTCAGTAGCCTGACCTTGTCAGGGACATGCACATAGAACCAACAAAGAGCAAATTGCTTTGATACCACTGATCCAGATTATAATGAGAATGACATAAAGGAAGAGATGTAACAGAGACATAATAAGGAAATACATATATATAATGTAAGGAACACAGTAATAGAGTAAAAACGAGATTCTATTAATGAATATCTAGAATACAAAATATTGTAAAATGCAAAGCACACAAGCTAGCTAGAATGGTGGTAGCTTATCTCTTAAGAGAGAGATGTGTCAGCTACGCTCATTCACAAGAAGATGATTACAAAGAAGCAAAAAAGGAATTTTTAATACAAATAATCAATTATAAAACCATAAACATCCAAAACACTAACCCCATAAGATGAAATGAAAAAAGGTTTATGGGCCCCGATGTGGTTAGTTGATACGTCAACTTCTTGAGGGTGAAACTTTTTCATACGATCTTCATTTGGGGTGATCGATACCTCATAGGAAAGGTATATCCAAGGAGTCCACATTCCATTAATCCTTGCATCTTCCTATGTCTACATGTTACGCATTTTTGAGAAAAAAAAAATGTCGTTCAGGGCCTCAAAACAACCCCGAAAGTTTGGGACTCGAAAAACTGTAGAAAAATTGCCAAGATGTGGAACCTTTATCAATTAATGGAATAGGTGGGTGGCCACTAGTATCCACCTAGATCACTATTCCACTATATTCCCCTAATTTCTGTAAAAAAAAATTGAGAACCTTCTACCACTATAGTCAAATCAATTTTTAATAGGCATTCCTTGTGATTATCTCATCACAGTGAAATGAGCATACCAAGGATGAAATAACTGCAAGTTTGTAGCATTGTATTTAAATATAATTTTCTTTCCTATTTATGTAATAGCATCATATGCATTTGTTCAACTTTAAAATTTACATCCAGGAGGAGCATCACATCGTCACATTTTCGTTTTGCCTCATATTTTAGGTCAAAATTGAAGACAAATGGGTATGTAGAAATTTCATATTTATGGCCCCCTCCCCCAATAACCTAAACTCCACTATTAATGAAAATATGTAATAAATGAAATTCTATCTCTTTATTTCAACCTTATACTTTATACATTTGTGCATGTCGATTTTTCTCCTTCTCTTAAAGTTTAATGTGAAAAATGGTTTTTTTGTACAAAAAACTCAATTTGATCTTTTTTATTTATGTGAAACTAGTTGTTAGAAAAGTTAACTCTTCCCAATGATCACAATACCTAACTTTTTGACAAGTCTACTTTTCCCAATCTTTTCTTGGGGCACTTTACTCATCCTGGAAAGATATTTCTTTCCAAAAAACTAATATGTTATTCAAAATTGTATTGAAATCGAAGGAGTGTGAGTGTAACACCTTGTTTCCCCCCATTTTGTAATTATAAGTTATGAACTAAAGACTATGGTTGAAAGACAATTTATTACAATTATGCTTAATGATAATTTTCTAGCAAGCTGACTAAAGGGTGCATCCTTGAAGTATTGGCCATGATACCACTAGAGGAAAGTTGGTGAGGGGTTTGGGGAATTACCTTACCTACCAAAATGGTTTTTCCTGATTTAATCCCCTCTTTCCCTTTTCCCAAAGAAATCACTTAATGTATAGATGCATGGAAGTTGAGCCACCAATTCTGCACTTTAATGGAAGCATGGGGAAGGGTTAGAAGATATGAATATTGTCAACCTCAAGTACAACATGATACTCACCTCATTTTTGGAGATGACCCATGAGTGTCTTTAGGAAGAACAAGACAAGAAAGAGAACAAGAAGTAGAGAGTAGGGGAGAGGAGGACTGATAGATACTCCAGAAGAGAAAAAAGAAGAACCTGGAGAGAGAGAGTGGGGGGGGAGATATTTTTGAGCTTCCTTGGTGGTATCATGGCCTGGAATGGGGTGGCTTGCTATATAAACTTCAATTTATGTATATCCTATGTTGGGTGGAAAGGATTACACCCTCATTCAGTTGCCTAGCTAATTTCATAGTCGAACAAATAAGTGTTTCATTTGTAATATCTCTTGGATGTATGATAATGATTTTGGATTATATATTGTTTATATAATGGATTATACATGAATTAATTCCATCTTCTTCCTATTGTATTACTCATCGGCTATTGCCTCTTGTGATGAATAATAACTGAATAGATCTTCCTGGATATGTAAATTTGTTGTTATATTATCCATGCTTTAATTTCTTGGTTATGTAATTTATGACAACATGATTATAGGAGGTATGAACAGAGGTTTGTAATCCCAGAGAAAGGAGTATGGGTTGTTTGGAAATTTCTCTTACAAATCCCTTGTCCTTTGTAAAACCTAAAATTAGGAGTGAATTCCCTAACTCGATGTAAGTGGGTTGAGTTTATGCCATAGATAGTTACTGAATTTAAGAGGAGTTGTTTTTTTTTCCTTGTACTCAACTTTATGGTGTAAAGCCCCACTTTGTGAGTATGAATATTGGAATTTGAGAGAAGAAAATAGGGCACTCATTAGGAACCCTTGTGAAATCAAAGAGAAACAATTGTTGTTGTATCGACAGGGAGGTTGAATGACAGTCATCCAATTTTTATCGAAGTTTTCCTAGGCCTTCTCTTTTCTCTTTTCTTTCTCGGTGGCTAGATGCCCTGGTGGGGTATGGTTCTGGGAAAAAGGTTTTGTCATTTACCTAGATCCCTGGAATATTTTTTAAATTGTTCTTACATCACATTGTCTCGATGAGTCGATGGATTGGTGGGGTATAGTTCTGGGAAAAAGGTTATGTTGTTTTCTTGGATCCCCAAAAGATTTTCAAAATCGTTCTTCCCTTATGTCATCTTGGTGGTTCGGTTAGATCAGTGGGGTAAGGTTCCAATTGAGGCAAGGTTCTGAGGGATATCGAGATATCAAGAGGCTTATGCAAGCATGGCGTGAACATTCGCAATGGGCCAATGGCCCGGTGGGGCAAAGTTCCCACACAGGGTTCCAATATTTTGCATGCTTGCGAATGAGAGAGAGTGACGTTAGGGTGATGAGGGTGTCAACATAGCAGCCAATGTACGCAGTAGAAGATATGTGTCAACATTTGATTTTTCAATGGTTCAAGGGTGGGCCCCTATCGAGCATAAAACCTTTATTTAGGTACCCTGAAATCCCTATTGTTGGATTTGAGATCTGATAAACCTCAACCATTCATTTTGTAACTTAGCTTAGGAGGGGGTTTAACAACCTGAGGTACCAAAGTACTGAACTCTCGAAATATTTCCCAAGTTTGAGTTTTTCCCAGTGGTCTGGTGGGGCATGGTTTTGGGAAGGGTTCCAACCTTCCCTTGTTAGCTTACGAACAAAGGAGAGTACGTACCATTGACGTTGAATGATGTAATCAAACCAATGAGAGTTGGACAAGTGTTAGCACCTAATTAGATGAGCCCTTGCGTACCAATATAATGTGTCACACTATGGTTGGTCCACGTGTTAAGTAGTTATTGTGCAACATGTCAAGGTTTGAAGTTTCGGGGCAGAGTTCCATATTGAGTCGTAGGTGCCACGTGCCAAACAAGGTGGCAGATTGTGATAGGGCCACATGCACGAAGTGCCAACTAGGCCATTGGATTAGGATTTTGATGTTTGAATGCATAGTATATTCCCCATTTTGTTGGTGGGTTGGTGCTCCAATAGCCACGCGTCAATCTAGATGGAAGGATATGAAAAGGCCACATGTCTGAGGTGTCAGGTGTGCCACCAGAGTGGGTACTTGGGGTTTGCGAAGCATAAGTGTAACACTCCCATCCACCCGCTGGGCAATGCCACTTAAAACTTTATTGCTTTGATACCAATTTTTTACACACCTTACCACCTAGGCCAACACATTCCACCAAATTTCTCTTATCATCATCTATGATACCTTTTATAACATACCCATGCTACAAAACTCTGCTTCGATACCAAATTACGATCAAAATTTCTCTGACACATCTCTGTCATTAATTTAAAAAATAACATACATTTTGCAACACATAATTATATACATATTTATAACAAAATTACACACATTCATCACAAAATATACATGAAACATAAAAATCATAAACCCATGACAAAAATTGCATAAATATTACTGCAAGCGTAATTTAACACATAGTTAGTACTTATATTTTGAATAAAAGACACCAACTGCAAGCAAAACTTTCACGTTCCTCAAAGCCTTAGACTGCACTTTTCATCAATATCAACAGTGAGTCACCCCCAAGCTGGGGCTAAACTCCACTTGGGTCACTCCCAACTAGGATAAAGTATCTCAATGAGCAGGAACTCAGTCACAGGTAACTCAAACACAAGTGACTCAATTAATAGAAAGTCTATCACATATGTCGATTCACACTAATAGCCTATAGTATTTCATTCTCCACATGCCTATCCCACCCTAGGAAGTATGCCCCTTCTCTGCTCAACAGTCCTTCGACTTCCCCACTTCCCTTCTAGGGCTTTAGAAACGGGATGAACAGGAAGTCTCAGAGCCATGTCGCTGCAATTTTGCACCTCGGGAAATAATTACCAGCAATTATCTCACCTGGAGAGAATGAAATATTCCACGGGCCTAAAAATCCGCCTCGTCAATCCAACATTCCATGGGCCTAACAAACCGCCTCTTCAGTTCAACATCACATGGGCCTGACAACCCGCTTATTTAGTCTATCTCTCCAAGCTAAGTCATACACATGTATCTGCGACAATATTCATCATACTAGTCATAGTAAGAATCATGTTCATTACAACAACCATCGGGTCATTAGACAGTTCTATGAAAAAACAATCAACTTGATGACAGAGAAATCGGCTTCCTCACAAATCGGTCACCCGTGAAAATCATCCAATGATCATACCTCTTGAATGCCAGAATGGACTAAGTCCAAACTATTTGACTGTATGTTCCCAACTTGACACCTGTCAGGTTGAGAACTACCTTTAGTCCATATCATGTTCCCAACTTGACACTTGTCATGTTGAGAACTTATTTCAGCCACTTGTCCCCTCCTTGGGACCTAGAATATAATAATATACCCTTACTTTTAACTTTTTAAGAAATATTAATAAAATATTCCTTTTTTGGCTTAAGCCCCTTTAACCCAACCCCCTTAACCTCAACTAGTGGAGTTTAATCCCCCCAAACTCTTTCACATGGTCGATCTGCTGTAAGGATGTATTTTTATTAAATTTGCATGTGATTACATTTACATCTTAGTACATAAGTACTGATCTTTTGCAGCCAGGATCACCAGCTGCAAAAACATAAATCTCACACATTAAACTAGTGCGTGCAAAACTTATGGGTTGCACACACTCTTTCCTGAGTGCACCACCCTTGTACCCTTACACAAATGCGTGTTACATCATGACATATATACAAAATTATTCTCTGGCCTTCAAAACCTACGCACTAAGACAATGCTTGCTAAATCCAGGGTTGCATGCCTTTTCCTTTAGTGTGCCATCCTTTTGCACTAACACTTGTGTGTGTTGCATTCCTTAATTTGTTACACCTTCAGTGTGTTATGCCTATGTACTTACATAGGTGCACGCCAAAACATTAAACTGTGTGTTGTATCATTTTACAACTGTGCACACTCCTTTGATGTGAGATCCTCGCACACTAACTTAATGCGCGCAAAACCAAACAAAAAAACTTGTTACTTTAACTCACCAACTTATAAGTAAAGTACAAATACATTTATATTTACACTTGGGGATCAACTTAGGGGTATTACAATCCCCTCCCCCTTATTTATGCACTATCCTCAGTGCAATATATACACATGTACAATCAAAACTCAAAAGTTTTCAAAAATATGTAGGTATTATGCCTGCATAACATCCTCATGTTCCCAAGTTGCATCCTCAGGGTCGTACCAGGTCCATTGGACCTTTACTAGCTCTATGTATTGGTTTTGGAGTTGCTTGATCTTCTGATCCAATATGCACACCAAATTCAATTGAAAACCGCCTTCTTGCTCCACCTGAATCACATTCCAATTAATGACATGATTAGTATCAGACACATACTTTCTAAGTAATGATACATGGAATACATTATGAATATGCATTGATGCAAGAAAGGAAATCATGTATGCCACAGGCCCAATCCTTTCTAGTATTTCAAATGGCCCACAAAACTGCCTGCCAACTTTGAGCAATTTACCAGCTTAAGGGAACTTCTATTGGCCTTTACTTTCAGAAACACATGATCACCCACATTAAATTCTCTGTGAGTTCTGCCTTTATCAACATAGATTTTCTTCCTGTCCTGTGCATCCTTTAAATTCTATTTTATCTGTATCATCTTCTCCTCCATTTCCCTGAGTAGTTCTGGCCCAAATTTTGCGCGGTCTACTGGGTTATCCCAACTTACAGGTGTATTGCATTGTTTTCCATAGAGTGCCTCAAATGGGCTCATCTTCAGGGATGTTTGGTACCCATTATTGTAATTAGACTCTACCAAGTGTAGATAATCCTCCCACTTGGATGGTTTATCATTACATACATCCTTATCATATCTTCAATTACTTGATTCACCCTTTTTGTTTTCCCATCTGAGTCTGGATGATAAGTTGTGCTAAAATGCAGATTTGTTCCAAACCCCTTGAACAATCCTTTCCAAACATTTGAGGTAAATTTTGGATCTTTGTTAGACACAATTATCTTTGGAATTCTATGTAATCGAGCTATTTCTATCAAATAAACATCATCTATATTAGATGCCTTGTGAGTAAGCTTTACTGGAATAAAATGGGCAGCTTTAGTAAGCTTTTCCACCACTACCATGATATAATCATGCTACTTGTTGGTTCTGTGTAGTTTAGTGATAAAATCCATTGTTACCACTTCCCACTTTCACTCAGGAATGGGAAATGGTTGTATCAAACCGGCTGGGTGTCTATGCTCAGCCTTGACCTTTTGACATGTCAAAAATTTGGCAATAAAATCAACAACTTCTTTCTTCATGTTGGCCAATAATATTGGCTCTTGACAACTGCAATAGTTTTCTAGTAACTTGAGTGTCTAGCATAAGGTACATTATGCATTTCTCCCAATATCACATTTTTCAATTCTCATGAATTTGGCAAATAAAATTTTCCCCTCTATATGATAATTTAATCACTTTCCATCTTATAGTCTTCAACTTTCTACTGTAAATTTCCTTGTTGGATTTTTTCCTTTAACTCCATGTATTTCTGATCTGATTTTGCAACTTCTAGAATTTTGTCTTTCAACTCTAACTGATACATGATAATGGTTGTAGCATGCATCACATGTACCCTCCTTCCAAGTGAATCAACCACTTTATTTTCTTTTCCTTTGATATGTTTTATATCAAAATCATACTCACTAATGAAATCTAACCATCTGCTTTTCCTAGAGTTAAGAGTTGGTTTTCCAAATAAGTATTTCAAACCACTATGGTTTATCCTTAACTCAAATATTTTCCCCATGAGGTAGTGCCTCCACATATTCAAGGCATGCACTATGGCTGCCAACTCCAAATCATGAGTTGCATAGTGTCTTTCATGCTCCTTCAACTTCCTTGATTCATAGAATACCACATATCCATTTTGACTAAGGAATCCACCAAGTCCCTCATTACATGCATTAGTGCATATAATGAAATCTTCATTTGGATAAAAAAATCCTTAGTCTTGGAGAAATTATCAATAAATGCTTCAAGTGTTGGAAACTTCTTTCACAATCCTGTGTCCACTCAAACTTCACATCCTTCTTTTGCAAAGAAGTGATTAGATGTGCAATTATTGAGAATCCCTCAATGAATATTCTATGATAACTTGCAAGGCCCATAAATGATCTGACCTCTGAGACATTTCTTTTTGTTGGCCATCCTTCAATGGCCTTTATCTTTTCTAGATCTATTGTTATCCCCTCCTTGGAGATGATATGGCCCAAGTAATGGATTTTCTTCCGATAAAATGAGCACTTTCTCAATTTGGCATACAACTAATGCTCCCTCAAAATTTGTAACACCATTCTCAAGTGTTGCTCATGCTCTTTTTCAGATTTATAATATATCAAAATTTCATCCAAGAAGACAATAACAAACTTATCCAAGTAATTCCTGAATACACCGTTCATGAGACACATGAAGACAATAGGTGCATTCATTAACCCAAATGGCACCACTGTGAACTCATAATGGCCATACCTTGTTATAACAGTCTAGGAAAACATGATATTGGTCCAACCAATCCATACCAATTAGGAAGTCATAGGAACCTAAAGGTATGATGTTCAAATCTATGTTGGTGTTCAGTACATTCATGTTCATTGGACATGCTTTGATCATCTCATTAATCTTTCTTTTAGTTCTTGTAGCTAACTACACCATCCAAGGTTTTCCAAGTTTGTTTCTTGGAAAATGAAGCCTTTCCACCATCTTAGGATCTAGATAACTATGACTAGATCCTGAATCAATTAAAATAGCAATGGGATGATTATTGATCTTACCTTCTACTTCAATCATGTGCAACTTAAATTCATCTTGTTTTGTATCCAGCGCTGCATAGATCTTAGGTATGCTTCTTCCCATATCCTCCATTTTTTCATCTTGTTGCGTGCTATGAACATTTCTCACTCTTTCACTCATGTGAGGGAAATCTCTGTACATATGATCTCCTTTACAACCCCAACATTGAATAAGTGGTTGCCTTGATATTTGCCCTAATGAATCTATCATTCAGGATTCTTTAGAAGTTGGTTGTTCCTGATAGTTATTTCTAAATAATGGTGCCTTACTTCCCTTCTTCCTTTGTTCCATATTTCTTTTCTTCTTGTCTTCCCAAGCTTTCTAGTAAGATGCTTTCCCTTTTTTTCTGATCACAAAGACACTTAGCCCTTATTATTGTTTCCTCCAATGTCTTGGGATCATCATATTGTATTATGTCACTAATAAAATATGGAAACCCACTCAAATATCTCTGAATCTTAACATTCTCATCCTTAATGAAGGAAATATATTTCGAAAGTTCTAAAAATCTTTTTTCATACTCCAAAGATTGAGTTCAAATAATTCCTTCATTTTTTTGCCACAGTACCTCTTGGTCAAATATTTCCTTTGAAAATATCTCTTGAATTCACTCCAAGTCACCTTCTTCTTGTCAATGTGATGTACTTGCACATATTGGTCCCACCACATTGATGTTTTTCCTTTGAGCTAATAAATAACAATTCTGCCTTCTGCCAGTGAAGAGTAGTTATGAAACTGAAAATACTTTCTCATGTTTAGCAGCCAAGTCTCTGCATCCTCATCCTTCTTATGTTCACCATCAAAAGTAGGAGGCTTGATTTTGTTCATTTCCCTCTATAGCTCATCCACTCCATACCTCTTCTTAGGTTTATTTATAGGACTTGAGCTATTGCACACTCTCCTAGTTGAATGCCTTGGAGAGTGATGGTGCTTCCTGCCAGTACCTCTGTTGTGCACTCATCTTCTCTTCTTATCATGAGACTTATGGATTCCTGATCTGCGTGACTTGGTCTTATTGTCCATCTTATTCTCTATTATGTCCAAGATCTGCATCAACTTGATGTTGAATTCTTCCTGATGCTCCTTGGATTTTATAATCCTCTCATTATCAGCTTTATGACTCAGGACATCCCATTGCAAATTTTTTATGGTTTCCAACAAATTCATGCTTTATTCCTTACATTCTCCATGTCCATTTGAATTTGCACCTTCATTACCTATATGGACATACATTCCTCTGATCTCTTCTTCATGGTTGTAACCTCTCTGCACATCTTCCATGATTCTAACATTTTTTGATCTGTTTTGATCGAATTGTTGTTAACTCTGCAAAATGTGTAGCCAACAAAATTTGTTCGGCTAAACAATTTAACAAATCATGAAATGATGTACAATTCTATTTTCATACAAAATCATAATTCTTTCTTATGATTTCTTGGGAAGATTGACTACCCAATTTACTTCGTGCACACTACTTCACAATTATTACCATGCACCATCTTTACACACTCAACGCTAAAATGTAGCGCATACCACACACCACTACCCAGTGTGCATATATTTATGTCACATGCCAATTATCTGTTGAGCACAACCTTTATGTCATTCATAGATACTCTACTTGCACGACCAACACTACACTACACCACTTCAAGGTTAAGTGTATTTCCACCGTGCACCAATACTTCCTAGGAACCAATATTCTGTCACGTGCCAATATCTATTGAGAACCACTTATGTGTCATGCACAAATATTTCATGCGTACCATTATCTTCACACCGCACACCAATACTTATCCTTTGTGCGACGTGAAATTCAACATGCACAAACAACATATCAATGTTGTGTGGGCACCAACAACTCGAATTGTGCTCTTCCAACATATCAAGTGTACACCTTGCATATCAATTATTAATCATGCACTACAAACATTGTACCCTGCGATGCCAAAATTTAGCGCACTTTATCACACACCTATATTCTCCACATGTTATACACGATGCAGTGCCAAAACTTAATGTACATATCATGTGCACCCTTTAAATTCTTCGCAACACCAATGTTTAGTGCACACACATGCGCCACACTACTACTTAACGCACATAAAAATTTTGATCACTTAACTGATTTTTTTCATAATTTTTGCTACAGAAATTGGGGCTTTTGCCCGATTTTCACCTAATTCCCACCAGGGACTTTTTGCAACTGTGAAAATTTTCCAATTTAACCCTATTAACCCAAATCCAACCAATTCCTATTTGAATTTTCTTGAAAAGGAAATGAAATAAGGAATATCTCTTAACTTAACCAAATTTCCCAAATTCTTCATGAATTTAACAACATAAATTGGGGCTTTTACCCAATTTCCCTCAAGTACCTCAATTTTTTTTCGTGGATGCACTGTAACTTGAAATTTGGCCACTCTCGAATTCAATTCTTTATGAAAACAGTTTCAACATGATGTTAACTCAGCCCATCCAGGCTTATTGTTGAAAAATGGGCTCTGATACCAATTTGTAACACCCCCAGCCACATGTTGGGCAATGCCACTTAAAAATTTATTGCTCTGATACCAATTTGTTATATACCCGACCACCCAGGCCAATAGATTCCACCAAATTTATCTTTTTATCAGCTCTGATACCATATATATCATACCCATGCTACAAAACTCTGCTTCGATACCAAATTACCAGAAATTCCATCGAAATTGCTCTAACACAACTCTGTCATTAATTAAAAAAAAAACATACATTCTGCAACACATAATTATATACATATTCATAATAGAATTATACACATTCATCACAGAATATAAATGCAACATAAACATCATAAAACCATGACAACAATTGCATAAATATTACTGCAAGCGTAATTTAACACACAATTAGTACTTATCTTTTGAATAAAACACACCAACTGTGTGAAGAAATTCCACGTTCCTCCCATCCTTATACCGCATTTCTCATTAATATCAACAATGGTTCACGCCCAATATGGGGCTAAAATCCACTTGGGTAATGGTTCCCAACCATGCTAAATTATCTCACTCAACAGGAACTCAGTCATAGGTAACTCAGACAAAGGTGACTCAATTACTAGAAAGTCTATGATAGATGCCAATTCACAATGACAACCTACAGTCTCTCATTCCCTACATGCCTATCCCACCCCAGGAAGTGTGCCCCTTATCTGATCAACATTCCTTCAGTTGCCCCACTTCCCTTCAATGGATTCAACAATAGGCTAGACATGAAGTCTCAGAGCCTTGGCGCTGTAGTTTGGAACCTCAGGAAATAATTCCCAACAATTATCTCACCTGGAGAGAATGCAATCTTCCACGGGCCTGGAAACCCGCCTCTTCATTCCAATGTCCCATGGGCCTGACAACTTGCCTATCCAGTTCAATGTCCCATGAGCCTGACAACCCGATTCTTCGATCTATCTCTCCAAGATAAGTCATACACAGGTATCTAGGATAGTATTCATCATACTAGTCACAGTAATAATCAGGCTCATTACAACAACCATCGAGTTTACTCACTGGACAATTCTATGACAGAACAGTCAACTCGATGATAGAATAGTCAGATTCCTCATAGGTCGGTCACTTGTGAAAATCATCCAATGAACATACCTCTAGAATGCCAGATTGGACCAAGTCCAAACTATTTGATTGCATGTTCCCAACTTGACACCTGTCAGGTTGAGAACTGCCTTCAGTCCACAACATGTTCCTAACTTGACACTTGTCATGTTAACAACTATTTTCAGCCACTTGTCCCCTCCTTGGGACCTAGGATATAATAATATACCCTTACTTTTAATTTTTTAAGAAATATTAATAAAATATTCATTTTGGGATTAAGCCCCTTTAACCCAACCCCCTTGACCTCAGCTAGTGGAGTTTAAACCCCTCGAACTATTTCACATGGTCAGTATGTCATAGGGATGTATTTTTATTAAATTTGCATGTGATTATATTTTCATCTCATTACAAAAGTATTGATCTTTTGCATCCGGGCACACCATCCTCAAAAACATAAAGCTCACGCACTAAACTAGTGCACACAAAAATTTTGGGTTGCACACATTCTTTCCTCAATGCACCACCCTCACGCCCTTACAAATATGTGCATTACATCATGAAATATATACAAAAATATTCTTTGACCTTCAAAACCTATGCACTAAGCCAGTGTGCGTTGAATCTAGGGTTGCACATATTTTTCTTCATTGCACCATCCTTTTTCACTAACACTTGCACATGTTGCATTCCTTAATGTGTTACACCTTCAATGCATTATTCCTATGTACTTACACAGGTGCACGCATGTTGGTGCAGGCCAATTTTAGGAGAAATCAAAGAAGTTTTGAAGGAATTAAAGCAACGCCAAAAAACAGGGGAGTGTGCTGGAAATAAAGGAAAAGAGATGTTGAAAAAAGAGGAAAAGAAGCACGTGAGAGGAAAGAATGAAAGGCATGCATGCAGGAAAAACTAACCACATTAGGGTTAAGGTTTTTGTAAGAGATTGTAATGGCTGATAAGCCAAAAATAAGTATAAAATAGGTACCTAGGAGGTCTAGGTCGGGGTTGTTCGAGAATGTTAGAGAATATAGTTTTGCTTGGCTAGCAGAATGACTATAAGATCTGATACCTTTTTTAAGATGTTGATCTGTAGGAGATTCAAGTAATTAAACCTCGAGGGTTAGATCGTAGGCTGAGGAGCCTGGTGTGATCTAGTCAGCCTCAAAAAGTTCATGGATTCTATGTTTTGATTGTATGAACATTGTTGTAGTGAGTAGGATGCCATATATTACATAACCATAATAAAAGATCCTAAGAGGTATATATTTGTGGACATAGCCTAGGAGGGGGTGAACCACGGTAACACCTGTGGAATGGGTTATATGATGTGTTTATTTCTTAAGTACTTTATGTAAGTAGTTAGTTGATGAATGAATCATTTTGTGAGATTTGTCAATTTTTATATTTGTTAGAATGCATGCATACACTTAATAGGTGAATGGATCTTGAGAATAACAGAAGGAACTACCAGATCAACGCTTAAGAAGATGAAATGTAATCCCATATCCCCACTCTTTCCTGGACTGCAATCATCTGAGCATTGCAGCCACCCATAGAACTATCTCGGGTGAGACTGCACAATACATCATGTGTGTTGTGTTGCGTTCTGGTTTCCCAGGAGGGCCAATAGTTTTAGAGGGCTTTGTTGGAAGCTTGTTCAAATCTGAACCTGGGTCAGCGAAAGAGTAGGAAGAGAGAATAATAACCAAAAAATGGTTTCGTTTCCGGATAGAATTGCAGGGGATTGAGTGAGTGGGATCCCTAGAAGAATCACGAAAAGAATGAAGGTATAAAAAGGAATGTTCAAACCATGGAATCCAAAAAAGGTGGAGATTGAAAGCTGTTTGAAAACAAAGGAGCTAGATTTTGTGTAGAAATGCAACAAAAACCCTAAATTAACACCACGTAAATATCTGGATAAGTATGTGTTTAGCGACTTGCATGAGGTATTTTTCTATGATTTCCCGCATGTGTTGCAGGACTGGATATTGAGGTTGAAAGACAACCACCCCACAAATCGAATCAGACAAATCGAGTGGAATCTTGTGGATATCGTGCAACTGCAACAAGTTAACAACAAATTCACGCGCGTAGTAGATTTCTGTCTAGACTGTATTGTTGCAGGGTTTATCACAGAATTTGCAGTAGATACCGCAAAGTATTACAGTGAAAAAGAGTAGGAGTTTCTGAGAGGAAATCATGGTATTTATATCAGATCGTTGTACACTTTCATCAAGATATTAATGTATAAAAAAGGTGTAATGACAATGGAATCAGACAACTAAAANCTGAGCTGGAAGGATGGAGGGAGAAATGGATAAGGGAAAGAAGGAGGTTGTGGAACCAATAATGATAGAGGAAGATCATATCAAGTAGATAATGGCAACAACTTGAAAGATGCACAGTGGAGTACCCTACCAATATAAGATGAATAATAAGAAGAGAGCCATAACAGATAGAGAGGGCTTAGCTAGTGATGAAGAAGAGGTAGATGATCTTCGTTCTATGGAGAATATTGAGAAAATCCTGTTCATAAAATATGAAAGGAATACAGGTCGTCCAAGGGAAGGAATAGAAGGCAACACTCCCATCCATGTCAGTTTTAGTGTGGAACCCATAAACCCATGTGTGACTAATACACCAATAAGAACACCACTGTTTAGAAACCCAAATTTTAGTAAAATAAAGACAGGAGGAAGTGCACCCAATCAAGGAGCAGTGGCTAGAGGATTCAGTTCAGTAAGTAGTAGTCAAGTATCTACACCATGCGGAGGTAGTAGGTCATCATAGTTCAAGATGGCAGGACATGATCCCACCATCCAGTTACCAGAGTTCAAGGCAGAGGCATCAAATGATCTTGAAAATCACTTGTTTATCTATGAGAAGATCTGGGAAACAAAGCAGATCACAGATGAGGATACAAAGCTTGCACAGTTAGCTATCACACTAAGATACTGTGCACTAGATGGTACATGAGTCTAGTTGTAAACATCCCACCAGGAACAACACGGACTATTGCAGATGTGAAGAAGTTGTTTATAAATGAATTTTAGAAGCCCACTTTAGAAGATTAGTACATGAATGAGATGATTTAAATCTGAAACAAACCAAGTGAGTCTGTTTGGGAGATTGATCAGAGGTTAAAACAATTTAAGGGTAAGTTTAAGTATGTCATGACTGACATGCAACATAGACACCTCTTTGTGAATTCACTGCTCTCACATCTAAAATACCTTTTGAGGCAACATAAGTTTCAAACTCAGGAAGAGGCTCTATAGGTAGCACTACAACTGGAAGAGAACTAACATCAGAAGACAGACCCATCAATAGATGAGCTAAAGGATAATTTGAAGAATCTCACATTTCAACTAAACCAAAATAAGAACAAAGAGAAAAGAGAACTTGTTTGGTGTACCACATGTAGGATAGAAGGAAATCACAAGAATGAGTGCCCAAATTTCCTGCAGTACATGGCAACAAGGATACCAAACCCTTTTCCAATAGGAGGACCCTAGTGAGATATCTATAAAACACATGGAAATGATCAATATCATTGTCCAATGATGTAGAAGTATCAGACAGTACCCAAGAGTTCATATTGTAAATTTTGCAAATCAGTGGGTCATGGTAACAAATATTGTAGGAAAATGGAATTGATAAGGGAAAAAACATTAGACACCTATAGGGTGCAGGCGGAAATGATAACAGGGAAAGATACACTACATTTCAATCATTACCACCTCCATATAATAATTCACAACAAAAATACAACACTGCGCAACCTTAGTATAATAACGCACAACCACAATATAACCCTGCACAGTATAATCAGGTGCCTCAGTACAATGCACCATGAGGAAATCGAAATGGCTATAGAGGTGGAGGTCGAGGTAGAGGAGGCTTTAGAAGAGGCAGAGGACCATTAGTGTGCCATAACTACCAACATCAAGGACACTATGCAATGGAATGTCCACTTCCATCGGTGACATGCATGTATTGTCATGCAACAGATCATGATACATAGGATTGCCCAACATTATTGGGAAAGATTCAAGAAAAGATAAATCAAAACAATTAGAATGTACAATGGATCTCTACAGAGGCCATGGATGATGGAAGAAATATCAACATAGTTACGTGTGGAAGAGATAAGATAGGAGATGACGTAGTACGACACGATCCAACACAACACCAATGGATGAAGAATAATATTGAATCACAGGCACAGTTTGATGTGGAGAAAGAGAAAGAAACATTCAAGGAGGCTAGACAGGAGTTCCTCAAGCAACATGTTGCATCTACATCAACCACGCATCATACTCAAAACGTACCAATGTACAACAGGCCCTTATCAATGGATCACACCAGTGAAGTACCACCTATAGCGCAAGTAAGTACCATAAATACTTTTATGCAATCCTGTGTTAAGCTATTGAATGACCCATCATCTGTTAAAGTTTTTCAAAATATGTTAGAAAAATGTAACATAGAGGTAGAGGGGAAGTGAGAATAGAAAACAGTCAATCACTTCCATACAAGGAGGACAAGAAGGGAATTTAGACTAAATGTTAACATTGGAGATTTCAATATGGGGGATATCATACTGGATTTAGGATCCGAGGTAAATGTTTTACCCAAGAACACATGGCAGCATATAGGAGAGCCCACACTAGGTTATTCACTTGTCTAATTGAAGCTAGCAAACCAAAACATAGTTCTACCAATTGGAATGTTGAAGCGTGTGACAGTATATCTGGATGGATTGTGCACTAAGGCATACTTTGAACTGATAAAGATAGTATATGGTACAATACCTTATCCATCATTTCTTGGCTTGGATTGGGAATTTTTTAACCAGATCGTAATCAACTTGAAGACAATGAATATGAAATTCAAATCAGGAGAGTATAGAGTCATTGCGCCATTAGATCCATCATAAGGAGAAAGGTTTGTAGATCCCACTTGCTTAGATATGGAGGAAATCAGCTAGTTATACAGAACCACTGCGTGCGAAGAAGATTATGTCAAACCAACTGCATATGGAGTACTCAGCTGGAGGAGAATCACATCATGTGCTTCTGATTTAGATATAGGGTTGGCGAATTGGTAGTAGAGATTGCATGAAGTGTCTACAAGAATGTGCGCAAGAATAGACCGCATAGTAATATGGGTGGGTACCGAGATACGAGAGCCTCCCAGTTTCCATGGTATAAATGAATTATAATAATTCCTAACAAGATATGAAGACGAAGTACTGGAAAATAAGAGGCTCGTATCCTTGGAAATAGAACTTAAGGCAACACCTGGAAGATGGTGGGGGGAACACAAAGGAACAATTCAGGACTGGTACCAATGTAAGCAACTATTGCACATTATGTTCGGCAAAGAGCAGGGAAGTAATAAGATGCATATATATGATGGATAGGGAACACTAGAAGAACACTTGGAGAAGTGCAGAACACTATGGAGGATGACACCACTTGAGGAATGCCCTCATCAATTCATCCACACATTGGAAGAAATTCTAGAAAATTGGTATGTAGACTAGGAACTGCGTAGAGGCAGTCTAGAATTGACCGCATTACAGCAAAATTTTATAGTCACTTTTTCATTTGAACATGAGAACCCCAACATGGATTCAACACTCAAACATATAAGAGGGGTGATATTTATTGAGGAACCATAGGTTGAACTTATGATAGAGTATCAACAACAGAACATATAGATAGTTAAGGAACTATTGTCATGCTATCATGTGCAGGAAGAAGCACCAGATGAAGATGACCTGCGCAACATTCATATTACATAAGTTGAAGGTGAAAGAGAGGTGGAAGGTTCATCTCTGGAATTATAAGTGTTTTTTGCACCGATTAATGTGAAGAAAGTCAACAATGGGACAATGGAGAATCCCAAAATGGCCAGCATTAGAGACTACATGAATGAACAAACAATGGAAAGAATAACAGATTTACTACACGAATATAGTGAACTATTCCCAACGACATTTACAGAGATGAAATGCATCGCAAGAGAGCTAGGAGAGATGAATATACCTCTCAAACCTGATTCTAGATCTGTCAGACAGAGATTGTATAGACTAAACCCAATATATAAGAAAAAAGTGAAAGCAGAAATTGATAGAATGTTGGAAGCTGGTATCATAGAACCAGTGGAGGAATCTGAATGGATATGCTCTATGGTATTTCAAGAAAAGAAACAAGGGGGGATAAGGATTTGTGTAGATTTGAGGAAACTGAATGATGCTTGCCTACATGACCCTTTCCCTACCCCTTTCAAAGATGAGGTATTAGAGAATGTAGGAGGCCACGAAGCATACTCATTACAGATGGATTCTTAGGTTACCATCAGATCAAGATAGCTCCAGAAGATAGGTACAAGACCACTTTTTCCACAGAATGGGGATTCTACTAGTACACAGTCCTGCCTTTTTGGATGAAGAATGCACCAACTATTTTTTCAGGAGTTCATACATCAATTTTTAGAAGTATATCTGGACGATTTGACTGTATACAGTCTAATAAAATACCATGTGGAAGTGTTAAGACTGATGTTGGAAAGATGCAGGCAGTGTTAGATATCATTGAATATCAAGAGGTGCATGTTTGGGACACCTTTTGGAATATTGTTGGGAGACATAGTGTGCAAAAAAGGCTTGCTAGTAGATCCCGCAAAGTTTGCAGTGATTTTCAATTTACCACCACCAAAATTAGTGCACCAGTTGAGAGAAACATTGGGACATACAGGCTACTACAAAAAATTTATAAAATGGTATGTGCATATTACTGCACCTATGGAAAAATTGTTAAAGAAGGATTCTAAATTTTAGTGGAATGAAGATTGGCAATAAGGCTTGGACACCCTAAAATAAAATATGGTAACAACACCTATCCTAGTATTCCCAAATTGGGAAAATACATTCCATGTGCATGTAGATGCATCGGCTATAGCACTTGGAGAAATACCGGTGCAACTAGGAGAAGTGGATTTGGATCATCCTATAGAATTTGCATGCAGAAAATTGTCTGAATCAGAGAAGAACTACAACACTACAGAAAGAGAAGGCATAGCTATGGTCTCTGCACTTCAGAAGTTTAGACATTACTTATTGGGAAAACACTTTAAGATGTTCATAGATCATTCAACCCTCAAATACCTAGTCAACAAGCCAGTGTTGGGGGGGAGGATCTGTAGATGGCTACTTCTATTTCAAGAATTTGAATTTGAAGTGATATTCAAACTAGGGAAGCTAAATGCGGGACCCGATCACGTGTCAAGGGTAACAAATGGAGAATAACCTACCAATTTGGAAGACAACTTCCCTGACATGCAGTTATTTTCAGTCCAAATAGTTGATGGATAATTTGTTTATATTATTGAATAATTGAGTACATGGATAGTGCCACCAAAGTTTAACACCATGCAGAAGAAAAATATGGTAGTCAGACCTACAGATTATCAATTGATTACAGGACACTCATACAAAATGGGCGCAGACAACATTCTAAGAAGATGTGTACTATAACATGAAAGGCCTAGAATTTTGACAGAAGCTCATGAGGGAATAGATGGAGGACACTATGCAAGAAAAGATACCGCGCAGAAGGTATTGCATGCAGGACTATGGTGGCCAACAATTCACAGAGATGCTAAGGACTATTTCCAGAGATGTGATGTCTGTCAGAGGGTTGGTAAACCTAATATAAGGGATGAGATTTACCTAAGACCACAAGTAATGTTGTAGGTATTTGAAAAATGGGAAATAGACTTTGTGGGACCAATTAACCCACTAGTAAAAGATTTCGGAGAAAGGTATATCATTACCACAACATAATACTTAACAAGATGGGAAGAAGCAACACTAGTCAAAGATTGTAGTGTTGAGAAAGCAACACACTTCTTGTTTGAGCAAGTGATCACTAGATTTGGTTGTCCAAGGATTTTGATGAGTGACCAAGGTACTCACTTTATCAATAGTACTATCAAGGCTATGACTAAGGAGTTTCAAGTCCATCATCAGAAGAGTACACCATACCATCCTCAAGAAAATGAAACAGTAGAAGCCTTCAATAAGATCTTGGAGAATGCTCTGACAAAGATATGAAATGTTAACATGGATGATTGGGATTTGAAAATATCAGTGGTACTATGGGCATACATGACTACATATAAAAACTAACAGGACAAACACCATTCAGGTTAGTGTATGGATAGGAAATAGTGGTACCACTAGAATTTCTGGTACCCAGTCTAGGCATAGCAACAATCACGAACATGACAGAAAAAGGTATGGTGAAGGAGAGGTTGAATCAACTCACTAGTACATATTGGAAAAATTTTGACATTCTATTTGCGACGTTATGGACAAAATTGGCCATACTGTAGAAAAATAGAGGAAATTTAAATTTTTTTTCTCCATATTTCTCGATAACATCGCAAGTGCAATGTAATACAAACACATGTTGCTATTGCGACGAATGTAGGAATATGTCTCTCTTGTGATCCCATTGGATTTTCGTCTCTCTTGCAACGTTGGTAAAATAGTCATTGCAGTTGTGACATTATGGAAACTAGGTTTTCCCCCTCCCAATGGTCACCTAGTATTTGACCAAGTCAACTTTGACTTGGTCAACTATCATCGGAATTGCGACGTTATAAAGTCTATAAATATGTTGCATTTTGCAGATGTTGCGACAAGTTTGCTATAATAACAACACTTCAAATGTGTTTAAGCGGGTCTTCTTGGCAAACAAAAAACATGTTTTTTTTTTTCAGTATATGTCTGTGGGGAAGAATGTCAGAAAACATTAGAGCTGGGAAAAGAATTAAAGAGGGTGAAAAGGGTGATGGTAAATGTTATTTCCCTTGCAAAAATTGTTGTACTAGATGTCCCGAAAGAGTTTTAATAGCAACAGCTAAAAAACATTGTAGAAAATATGGGCACATGGACATGGAATCAAATGAATATCTTTTTTAATATTTATTGTATTCTCAAAATTTTATATTGTTTTATACATGCCCTAATTTTTCATGATTGTTTGTAATTATAAAGTTATATTTCCCCCCTAACTTTATGCACAAATCACCAAGTAGTAGCAGAAATGATGTTGTAGTACAAGATGAAGAACTTGAAGGAGATAATGAAGATCAAGTTAATAATCCCACTGAAGTAGATGACAATAATAACATAGTTCAAGATGATGGGACAAATCAAATGATCCAAGACTTATTTGGTCATCTAGATGAGGATCATGGGGACAGTGGTGATGGTATTTATGATGAACCTCTGATTGAAAAGGAAAATAAACGACTTTATAAATGGTCAAGAGAAAACCTTCTCTCCACTACATTGTTGTTGGTGAACTTGAAAGTTACAAATCATTTGTTGAACACTTGTATGACACAGATCCTAAGGTATGTAATATGTTTCTTCACATCTACATAAAGGTTGAATTTTCCCCATTTTTTTAGTGTTAATTAATGTGTAAAATAAAAACGCAATATTTACAATTACTATTCTTTACATTAACTATTTATTTTTTATGTTTTAGATTGTTAGGTGAATTTATGTTACCCTCGTCAAATATTTTACCTCGCACATATCGATATTTACATGCCATTATGAAAGACATTGGAATGGAGTATCAGAGTATAGATGCATGTCCTGATGATCATATTATATATTATGGAAAACATGCGTCAAAAACAGAATGCCCGGTATGTAGTATTAGTAGGTATCGAACCGATCAATTCACAAAAATGGTCCCTCGAAAGGTTCTTCGGAATATTCCCATAATTCCACATTTGCAACGACTCTTTAGGTACCAAATCATATCATAGTTTATGGATTACCATGCATGAAAGAGAATTGAAGATGGCTTTCTTCGAATGCTTGCAGATGGTTATGCATTTAAGGAAATTGCTGCAAAATGGCCAAAATTTACAGATGAACCTCGTAATGTTAGGCTTTCATTGGCAACTGATGGTGTTAATCCATTTGGAGAGCTTTGGTTTGTTTACTCAGTGTGTCCTATTTTTTTTATCAACAATAACATTCCTCCTTGGATGTCAATAAAGAGGGAGCACATAATGTTGACAATGATTATTCTAGGTATTTGTTTGCATTAATTTTTCGAATTTAATTTTTTCATTTTTATCTTTTTTTCCATAACTTTTATTTATTTATTTATGTATATATACATACCATGGTAGTAATTTCGTGTAATTTCAAACAATTAGGTAAGTACCAAGTTAAATATGTGAATGTGTATATCGATCCTCTTATTGACGAGCTACTAAAGTTATGGGAGGGCATCGCTATGTATGACATCTGTAAACCAATTGGGCAGAAGAGATTTCAATGTTGGGGAATACTTTTATGGACAATTCATGATGCCCCTGGACTAACACATTTTTGTGGTATGTAACGTTCCATATTGGACGCTTGAATAGTATATAATTAATTGAATATATCATGCATGTTGTTTAAATAATCATTTCATATATATATTAATAATTCACATTAATCCATATATTGTAGGTCTTCAAACAAAGGGTAAATTTACATGTCCAGCTTGTGGTCTTAAGATGAAATATTGTTGATCAAAAAGTTTAGGAAAGGAGGTGTTTGATGAGTATAGAAACTTCCTCTCTAAGAACCATAAGTATCGTACTACTGAAAAATATATTTTCAATGGGAAGCAAGAGATTGGACTAAAACCACAAAGAATGACATCTCGCCTATGGAATTTGGCATATGACAAAATTAATCCTCGAGGTACACATTTTTTTTATGTATCATAAATGGAATCATGTT
>SNQJ01S0037460.1:73175-83976 GCA_010110895.2 Picea sitchensis
TCTTTTTCTGAGTTAGATTTGAAACATAAATTGAAGAAATAAGACGTCCTAGGCCTAATTGACTTTACACCTAGGGTTTGACTCTTAGGGTTTGAAAAGCCTTGGCCCCAACAACACTTTTCAGCCCTAGATTTATGTTTTAAAGCTAGCCGTTTTTCCAAAGAGTTTTAAGGAAAGAGGGAGGAGCATGAGGCCTAGCATAAGCTACACCGGAATGAGCCTCCTCCCCTTAGGGTTTTGACTTTGTGGCCCTGCCATTGCAGCACTAGAAAGCCTAACCTTCTAGGCCTTAAATTTAAATGCTTCCAAACCTTTAGTCTCACTCCTTGACTCCATAATACCCTAGGCACTGATCTAAAGCTTGCAACGTTGAGAGTTTTGTATCAAAACAACCTTTCTATCTTCTAAAACTTGACACCCTAACTAACCCTAGCGACGTACTAACCCTAACTAGCTAATGAAATCACACCTATTTTGATCTCTTGTTTGGTATAAAACGTTGTGGCCTTGTCATCTAGCAATTGGCATTGATGTGTAGATTATTTTCATAGGCCTAATTTGCAAAACGTCCACTTCCTTGCCTTTCAAAACTAACCTAGAACTAGGGCTGACATCACCGTTAGTAGGCTTGACGCAACAACAATATATATGTGAGCATATTTGTGATATTTAATGCATTGTGATAACTCAAGGATTAATTTTGTATATTGAATGCTCTATCGTTTGTATTTATTGAAGAAGTGATATTAAAATTCATTTCCTTTATTGCAATCGTTGACTTCGTCAATAATTACATTTATTATTGCTCATGTGTATGTATTAAAGATAGTCATTAACAATTTGAAGTATTAATCACTGTCTACACGTTTCAGTTTTATTTTCCTTGTCTCGCAAACAGGTGCCTTTTCAGTGGAATTCCTTCTCTTTGACTATCCATTTGGCAGTAATTTGTGAAGGGAAATCTTACCTTAGCCTTTGAGCCTTAAACCCCTGATCCCTTTCCTTCAATACCCCATATTACTAGGGATGTCTCCCTTGGGATTAGCCACCCTGAATAGAAAGAGCTCCCCATCTAGGTGACAGTGGGTGGGGAAGCTCCTGTTATGCCAGTTTGACCCTTGCCTTCAAACTATTAAGCTTACCCTACAAACTGAACGATAACAATGCCCACTGCCACTAGTGACTTGTATGTACTGTCACGCTTCGGACCACGATACAGAGGAATGTCCAACACTACTCATCAAGATCCAGGAAAAAAGGAACCAAAATAACCAGAATGTCAGTGGATTTCAGCTGAAGCAAGAGATGATAGATGAAACATCAACATAGTCACTCGAGGAGGAACAAAAATAGGAAACGATGCAGTTCGACAGGACCCAGCACTGAACCAATGGTTAAAGAAGAACCATGACCCCAAGAAGTAGTTCGACGTGCAAAAGGAAAAGGAGATCTTTACAGAAGCTCGACAAGAATTCCAGAAGGAGGACATAGCATTGACTGTGTAGCATAACAAGGAAGCTTCGGAATATGACATGCCGCCATCACTGGACCATACCAATAGAATACAACCTAAGGAACAAGTAAGTACTATTAAAGACTTTTTGCAATCATACATCAAAATTTTAAGTAATCCTTAATCTATCAAAGTATTGCAAAACATCCTAGAGAAATGTAGCAGTGAGATGGAACATAAACTAGAACTGAAAACTATCAACCACCTGCACACAAGAAGAATAACAAGTAGAGAATTTAGAATCAATGCTAACATTGGGGATTTTAACATGGGAGATATTATACTAGATTTAGGATCTGAGGTGAACGTACTACCAAAAACCACATGGAAAAGCATGTGAGAACCTACACTGGGATACTCAACTATTCAATTAAATTGAGCAAATCAACATAGATTCCTACCAATAGGTAGACTGAAAGGAGTAACCGTAGATCTACATGGTGTGCGCACTAAGGAAGACTTTGAAGTCATCGAAATAGTAGACGGTACAACACTGTACCCAGTGCTACTTGGTCTGGATTGGGCATTCGACAAGTAGGCCATAACTAACTTGAAAACTAGAAAAATGACATTTGACTCAAGAGACTATAGGGTTATAGCCCCACTCGACCCATCAGAAGGCGAGAGGTTAGTGGAACCCACTTGCCTATATCTAGACGAAATCGGCCAGTTGTACAGAACAACTGCATGCAACGTGGACTATAAAAATCCAACTACAGATGGGGTACTCAGTTGTTAAATCATTACTTCATGCACAACAGACTCAGACACTGGGTTAGAAAACTGGTAGCAAAGACTACACGAAGTATCCATAAGAAGGTGTGCAAGAATAGACTGTGCAGTAAGATGGCTTGGCATAGAAATCAGAGAACCACCCAGTTTTCACAGACCAAATGATTTGGAAACTTTCTTGACACAATACGAAGATGAAGTATTAGAGAACCAGAGACTATTAGCACTAGACTTAGCACTAAAGGCTACACCTGCAAGATGGTGGGGTGTGCACAAAGAGACTATCACAGATTGATACCAATGCAAACGACTATTGCGCATAAGGTTCGACGCAGAACATATATGGAACAACCAAAAAAAATATGATGGACTAGGAATGCCAACAGAACACTTGGAGGCGTGTAAAACACTATGGAAAATGACGCCACCAGAAGAATGGGCTCACCACTTCATTCATACTTTAGAAGGCATACCAGAGAATTGGTATATAGACCAGGAAATGCGAAAAGGAACCAAGACATGGGCGACACTCCAACAAAACTTTACAGTCACTTTCTCATTCGAGCATGAGAACCCCAACATAGACACAACCCTGAAATGGATCAGAGATGTCATGTTCATTACAGAATCAGAAGTGGAAGTTATCACAGAGGTATAGCATCAGAATAAGTAGACAGTCAAGGAACTGTTGTCATGCTACCATGTACAGGAAGAAGCACTGGATGAAGATGACCCGCATGATATTCAGATCGAAGAAGTCGAAGGCAAGAGAGATGTGGGAGGACCACCCTTAGAATTAGAGGTCATCTCTGCACCAATCAAGATCAAGAAGCTTAACATAGGGACCGTCGAGCAGCCCAAAATGGCCAGTATTGGAGATTACTGGGATGAACAGACACTAGAAAGCATCACAGAATTATTGCGCGAATACAATGACCTTTTTCCCACAACCTTTACAGAGATGAAAGGAATAGCCGGAGAATTAGGATAAATGAAGATACCACTTAGACCTGATGCGAGACCCATTAAACAACAACCATACAGACTGAACCCCATCTACAAATAGAAAGTTAAAGATGAGATCGACAGGATGCTTGAGGCCGGCATCATCAAACCAGTCGAAGAATCAGAATGGATAAGCTCGATGGTAGTACAGAACAAGAAACATGGAAGAGGGATCAGGATATGCATCGACTTGAGGAAGTTGAATGATGTCTGCTTACATGACCCATTCCCTACACCATTTACGGACGAAGTACTCGAGAACGTAGGAGGACACGAAGCCTATTCATTCACTGATGGATTCTCTGGATATCATCATATTAAGATAGCACAAGAGGATAGACACAAGACCACATTTGTGACAAAATGGGGACCTTATCATTACACAGTCATGCCATTCGGATTGAATATTGCACCTGCGATATTCTCCAGAGTGGTCATCTCATCATTTAAGGAATTCATCCACCAATTTCTTGAAGTATACCTGGATGATTGGACGGTTTATAACCTGTTAAAAAACCATGTAGAAGTTTTACGCCTAATGTTAGAACGCTGCAGACAGTGCCAGATACCACTGAATATCAAGAAATGCAAACAGGGTTTACTAGTGGATCTGTCCAAAATCGCAGTCATTGTTAACCTACCAGCACCAAAAACATTCTACCAACTAAGAGCCACATTAGGACATATGGGATATTACAGGAAATTCATCAAAGGCTACGTGCAGATTACAATGTCTATGGAATGTTTTTTAAGGAAGGATACCAAGTATCAATGGAACGACAAGTGCCAACACGGTTTGGATACCCTGAAGGAAAACATGGTCACCGCACCAATATTCATATTTCCAGACTGGGAGAAGACATTCCATGTACATGTAGATGCATCAGCCATAGCACTTGGAGCTATTTTAGCGCAACCAGGAGCAGGAGACTTGGATCACCTGATAGCATTAGTAAGAAGGAAATTATCAAACTCAAGACATAATTATAACACAACGGAAAGAGAAGGCTTAGCTATGGTTTACACACTACGGAAATACATACATTACCTATTGGGAACACACTTTAATATGTTTACAGATCACTCAACCCTGAAATACCCAGTTAACAAACCAGTGTTGGGGGGGAGAATCTGTCGATGGTTACTGCTATTTCAATAATTTGACTTTGAGGTAATAGTCAAACCGGGGAAACTGAATGTAGGGCCTGACCACCTATCGAGGGTCACAAATGGAGAGGAACCAATGAATTTGGAAGACAAATTTCCATATGCACAGCTTTTCTCAGTATAGATTGTTGACAATTACTTCCCAGAGATCATCCAATACTTGATTAGAGGTACTGCACTGCAAGGATATACCACTGCACAGAAGAAGAACTTGGTAGTCCGCGTAGCCAACTATCAACTGATCGCAGGGCATCTATACAAAATGGGCACAGACAACATCTTATGAAGATACGTACTAGACCACAAAAGACCAAGAATTTTAGCAGAATCCCATGAAGGAATACCAGGAGGGCACTATGCAGGAAAAGCTACCGCACAGAAAGTACTATGCGTAGGCTTATGGTCGCCAACGATACATCGAGACTCGAAAGAATATTGTCAGCAATGTGATATCTGTCAATGGGTCGGCAAACCCAACAGAATGGACGAGATGCCACTACGACCGCAAGTGACACTTCAGGCATTTGACAAATGGGCAATAGACTTTCTGGGACCCATTAACCCAACCACCAAGAGAACAGGGGTTAGATATATTATCACCGCGATCGAATACTTAACAAGATGGGCAAAATTCACACCAGTAAAAGATTGCAGCATAGAGATAGCTGCCCACTTTCTTTTCGAGCAGGTGATTACTAGATTCGGGTGCCCAATAATTTTGATGAGCGACCAAGGAACGCACTTCATCAACAACACCACCTGAGTGATGCTCGAAGAGTTTGAAGTTCATCACCAAAAAAACACACCGTATCACCCATAGGTCAATGGCATGGTAGAAGTCTTCAACAAAATTCTAGAGAACACCCTGACAAAGATATGTAACGTCAACAGGGACGATTAGGATCTCAAGGTACCAGCAGTACTATGGGCGTATCAAACCACATGCAAAAAGTTGACAGGCCACACACCATTCAAAATCGTCTATGGTCAAGAAGCATTAGTGCCGTTAGAATTTCTAATACCTAGTCTACGTGTAGCAGCTATCACACAAATGACAGAACGAGGCACAGTCCAAGAATGACTGGATCAACTACTGTCAATAGAGGAATATCGAATTTTGGCAGGATTCCATCAACAAGTACAGAAAGCGAGAGAGAAAGCGTGGCATGACCGCCACATCAAGAGAAATATGTTCAAAGAAGGAGATCTAGTATCGATCTATGACAGTAAAGCATTGCAACACCCAGGGAAGCCAAGAATGCATTGGCTAGGACCATGTGAGGTAAAAGCTGTCACAAACCGAGGAGCAGTACAGTCGAAAGATCTAGCAGGCGCAGAACTCAGAGGAATGATCAACGGGAGCCAGCTGAAGCTATACAAGGATAGTCGACTACCCACCGCGTAGAACATCACATAGTTTAAAAAAAAAAAATAGCGGGCATGAAGGACAAGCCACATACGAAACACGAAACTAGTAAGGGAAAAGACAACGGCCATATCAGAAAGGGAAACAAGTGGGAAAAGGAAAGTTAGCAAAATCACACTGATAGGACAGCATGAGGCAGAATTAAAGCAAGGAAAGGATGGATGGGATGTCGCACTAAACGCGCCAAATGGTGATGGCAAGGTAGCCATAAGGGCATGTATGAAACCATCACAGATGCATTGAACCCACACTTATGGTGCATTAATCGCACAAGGTAGGAGGCATCCTCAACAAGCTTCATGGCACACCCATACAACACATGTGCACAGAAACAGTTAGTCTATTGGCATAAGAAGAATGGAGAAAGAGAAATAGCAGCCTGAATGCACAGAGCAAGATCGTAGAGCTTATCCGAGCTAGTTGAACCAAGAAAACATCCGACAGGCACTAGTATGGCACCACCAAAGCTCGCAAAACTAGGCCAGATAGTCAGACCAACTAGGGTTCAAACTAGGTTGCGAGGAACACGGGAATAAAACGAGCAACAGCCACCGGAGATCGTTGATATTGACGAAATCCCATCGCCGGAGGACATTCCAGTCGAATCAACACCGATCCAGGAAGAGATCTCGCAGCCCCAAGCGGAAACCATGAAAGAGGATACACCAGCAGCAACACAGGAGACTCAAAATCAAGCAGTAGGAACTCATCAGGAAGGACAGCCAGAAAACGCCGAAGCAGCCATGGAAATAAACAGAAGCACACAGAACCCGAAAGTAGAGGTCCAACCAGATGTTCCACAAATACCCATCCCATACTTTTCTTTTTCGGACGAGCCGACTGGTGAAATGGGTAAGGCTTGGGCAGAATGGATGGCGAAGGAGCAACCAGAAGCTACTGGAACTTCGAACTGGCCAACATAGTGGGGAGACAGGATTCAGATACCGAGCTTGCCTCAAAAGAAACTAGCTGCAGATATTGTGCTACCTCACACACCAGAGGGAATAAAAGTGGACTCGTAACTATTGGGTCATGTCGGGAAGCTCAAGTTTTTCGACCATGACGTTGTGGATGAAAGAAAATATCTAGAGATGGCACCACAAGTCTTTACCGAGACAGTACCCATGAACCCTCACGGAGGAACTATCACTAAGCCACACAGGTGGGCAGCAGGACTAGACAGAACCAGAATCTTAGGATTACTGAAGATACCACACTTTGGCAGAGGCCAATATGCGTCAGCATGCGTCAAGAAACTGTTAGCAGTCACACATGGAGGGGATGTGTGGGTGGCCAAACCCGTACCCATAACTATTGAACTTATTGCACACATTACAGGACTACCCATCTGGGGTATGGATCCCACGCTGATACTGGACGACAAGTCCAAGGAAAAAGAATTGGTGGAAGTAATGAAGAAGAAATATGGCACTGACAGGGGAATGAGAGGCATTATAATCAAGTGAATTAATGATGTCACAACACAACTGGGAGAAAATATCTTAGCCTGCAAACTACTGAGAAAATGCCACAAAGACGAAGTACCAGCAAGAGTCATCGCTCTTGCAGCTCATTTCGCACAAGGCACCTTCATGAGCTGGGTGCCATATCTGTCAAACTTGTTCCAAATCGACTGTAAAGACATGTAGGAAGTAGGTACGGAATTTCACTACTCATGGCTGCTTACTCTTATCGATTTCATGGGATGGAAAGAACCGGACCATGTCACCTTTTGTACTACACCACAGCCAGGAGGAGCGAGATATCGCATCCTGAAATCTGTGCCACTGTCTAAGCATAAGAAGGAAAATGGAATTATATTCGAAGCTTACCTACGGGAAATGCAGGAAGCAATCAACCAAGCATGGAGGATAACACCAGAGGTTGTCATGCGATTCGGGGGCATTGCCAATTTTTGGGCTAGACGACAAGCCATGTGGATACAACCAAGATAGAACCCACATAAACAGTGGCTACAAATGTGTTACTGCATCACCGAGGGAGACATCGACATGATCATCCAGGAGCGTCCGGATGAATGGAACATCCCAACCATACCCAGAGAAGTACTGGGACAAACAACAGAAGGAGGGGCTCTGCAACCGGAAACATAGCCTCCACAAGTCCCAGTACCCAAGAAACCAAGAACGGGCCCAATCAAGCCGACTCAGGCAGAGGGTGGCTTAGAGCAGCCAGGGACCCAGAAGGGGAGGACATAAACCACTCAGCCGACCAATGAACAGCAGAAACCAGCTGAGGGAACACAGGAAACCACGACGAACCCCATCACATGGCAAAAAGGGGGAACTAAGAGACCAACGGTACAAGAAACAGGTGCACGCAAGAAATCAAAGGCACAATGACCACCACCAGAATACACAATTACATAGGATGATTGCGAGATGATCGCCATAATGGTCCAGGATTGCCTCGCAAAGGACTTCGATCATGCCACACACCACATGGATGAACTGCAGAAGGAGCTGGAAAAAATGGGACAACTCCTGAAGAAATTCAGAGAAGCCCAGATTACAAGTAGCAGTAGAGGCATAGAGCCATCAAGCGCATGGACCACAGAAAGAATGGAGGTAGGAGAATGCGACTCAGTTCTTTCGAAGCCACATTCGATGGTTTACATAAAGCCGAGCATGCTACGAATGGATGAGATTGTGGGACAGACACCACTGAGGGATTTGGATCAGATCCAATTGGTCCTAACACGGATGCCAGCAAAGGCCTTATACCAATTGCAGGTTAGCGTCGACCATGAGATACAATCCTGAGAACATAAAAACTTGGTCATGCTACAACAAGCAACAAAGAAGCAGGAAACACTGGAAACATTTTGCACATAGGCAAAATCTGAAACGCAGGAGGAAAAGGAACGCAGGAATGAGTTGGAACACAGAGTGGAAGAAATTTTTTGGAAACTTCCAACTACTGCACAAGGAAGTGAACTCCCAGTGGCAGAAAAGATTGATCAGATTGCGCAGGCAATTGATCAATATCAGAAGAAGATCGAGACTCTCTGTGGATAGATTAGACCAACCACTCCATAAGCAGTAAAGGAGCAGAGGAAGTAGGAAGCAACAATGCAACTACAGGAGCTAGAAAAATAGGTCAGCATAGCAGCTAACTTGTTGGATAAAGCAGTGCAACTCTGGAAAAAGCTGGAAGAGGATCCACAGGTCCAATAATGGGACAAGGAGGAGGAAAGGATCAATGCAACGATCCAAGAATTCAAGCAACAACAAAAAACCATCCCAATCCTAGAACGGGTCAAGGGGACACAAGAGTTAAAGAAGTTACAGGAAGAACTTCTCACTGCGCAAACACAGAAACAGGAACGTCTGGCTCAAATAGAACCATTGTAGGAACGGATAGCAGCAGTACTGGAGCAGGCAGAAGAATCCAGAACACAGTCAGCAAGGACTCAGCTAGAATGTGCAGGACTAATAAGCAAAGAAGTAGCAGTGCAAACAGTCAATATTATCAAGGAAAAAGCCACGCAGACACAAACAAAAGCAGCATAATTGCAGGAGAAGTTTCATACGATCACTAGGGAGATCGAGGAAGCACAACAAAATTAGGTGACTTGGGACGAGTCACATGTCAGTTTTGGGTGCTTGTTGGCACCAGGACGAAGTGGAAAGAAGGATGATCATGGGAAAGGAAGCATGTAGGAAACTGAATTGACAACTGGCAAAATATCAGCACGCGCGAATGCAAGAAAGCGTTCATAGAGGAAAGCGACAGCTGAAGGAAGAACAACACACACATGGGAGAAAAACCTAGCGTAAGAAGGGTTAGGGTTTTGGTAATATTTTGTAAATGGTTGAAGAGCCCGAAATGTATAAATATAGGTACGAAAGTATCATATAGGGTTGTTGTTGGCATGTGTAGTTGTTGTTGTTGTTATCATGGTTGATTTTATGTTAGTTTTTATGAGGATTATGATTGTTATAGAGTGATTTTTCCAAATATTGTTGTTGGTGATACGTGAAGGGTTCTGAGTTGTATGAGCCGAGTTTTGTAAGCTGTTGAGCAAGAAAATATACGAGGAAAGGTAGATATGAGGATTAGACCATAGGCTATAGAGCCTGGTGCGATCTAGTTTGCCTCACATATATCTTACCCATTTTGCGGAGAACTGTAACCGCACAGCGCAAGGAAATTAAGAACTACTATAATAAAAGAGCCAAGAGCCAAATATTTGTGGACGTAGCCCAGGAGGGGTGAGCCATGGTAATATCTGTGTAATGTGTTAAATGTTTGCATATCTTTAACTTATTTCAGTAGTAGATGATTACAATTGATGAATAACCAAATGCATTAATAGAGTCTATTTATATGCTAAGTTATATGCATGTGATTCCTAGGAACAAGTAGATTATAGTAACAGTTCGCAGAATAGGGCCTTAATCAAGAAACCCTTTATCTCCTACTATGTCCTAGACTGTAAACACCTGAGTCTTACAGTCAACCATCTTTAGCTATCTCGAGTGAGGCTGTGCAGTACCTTTCGGGTGCTTCATTGCCTTCTGGTTTAACAGGAGGGCCGATAGTTAGAGGCTTTGTTGGAACCCTGAATGACATGAACCCTAGGTCAATAACTCAGATAACTTGAGAGGGGAGTCAATGAAACCAACAAATGTCCATCTGATATACTTTAACATTTTTGGAGCATGCATAGGCTAAAATAAACTGGATTTCTTCCATTATAGCAACTAGGGAAAATGTCTCTTCAAAGTCAATTCCTTCAATCTGTGCATATCCTTTACATACCAATCTAGCTTTGTTCCTTGTAACTTGTCCATCTTCATTTAATTTATTCTCGAAAACCCATTTTGTTCCAATCACATTCTTATTCTTTTGTCTTGGAACCAGTTCCCAAGTGTCATTTTTCTCTATTTGATCAAATTCTTCATTCATGGCCTTATTCCAAAATTCATCCTTGT
>SNQJ01S0037461.1:0-29614 GCA_010110895.2 Picea sitchensis
AAGCGGAAGCTTCTATTAGGTCTTCTTACATCCGCCTTATTCTATTTTATTGAAAGGTCTTATTAATATTGACCTTTATTACATCCAAATACATTGATCTACCTATGTGCGGTTTAGGACCTTAACAGAAAACCCCTTTATGAGCCTCATATATTATCCCACTAGTCCCATAAAGGATATGATATCAGAGACATCCTTTGGGGTAGGCCAATCCATAATGGATTTGATCTTGTCAGGATCAACTACCACTCCTTCAGAGATAACATGGCCTAAGCAATGGACTTGTTTTTTGAAGAAGTCACACTTAATAAATGTTTCATAGAGTTGGTGTTCTCTCAACACTTGAAGCACTAACTTTAGATGCTCTTCATTCTCTTCCCTCCTCTTAGAATATAATATGATATCATCAATGAAAAGAAACACAAATATGTCCAAGAACTTGTTGAGTACATTATTTATTAAGCACATAAAGGTGGTTGGTGCATTAGTAAGACCAAATGGAACCACCACAAATTCATAGTGCCCATACCTCATACTAAAGGTTTTTTTTGGATGTCTTCATCCTTGATTTAGACTTGATGGTATCCATACCCCAAGCCAATCTTTGAGAAAATTGTAGTGTCCCTTAATTGGTCAAAAAAGTCATCAATTCTTGGCAAGGCATACTTATTCTTAATGGTCATCTTGTTGATTTCTCTATAGTCTATGCACAATCTGAGTGTGTCATCCTTCTTATTCACAAACAAAGTTGGTGCTCCCCAAGGAGATACACTAGGATAAATGTAAGCTTTGTACAACATCTCCTTTAGTTGTAGTTTGGGCTCAACTATCTCTAGTGTACTCATTCTATAGGGTGATCTAGAAATTGGCACTGCTCCAGGTACAAGCTCTATTGAAAAATCAATATCTCTTTCTGGAGGTAGACATGGTACCTCTTCCAGAAACACATCGTTATACTCTCTTAATATAGGATGGCCCTCTAAGCTTGGTTTGTTGTCCTCAACAGAGTTCAACACTTGCATTGAATACAAAGGAAATCCTTTTACGCAATACTTCTTCACTTGAAGGGCTGATATTTGTCTCACTGAGACCGGATTTTGAATTCCTTGTAGGGTTCTTTCCCCCCTTCCTCATCTTCACACTCCAATGTTTTATTATAATAGTCCAACTTGGCCTTATGGGAAGCCAACCAGTCCATGTCAATCAACAAGTCATAAGATCCTAAAGGAAGCATGTTGAGGGTTGCTTGTGTGGGCAATCCATTCAAAATGAATCGACATGTTGGTATGACCTATGTCGCCTTTCGTTTTGTTCCAATGGCTAGTTGTACCAGCCATGATTTAGCATGTTTTACTTGTTGCAATTTACATTTCTCAACAGTTTGAGGGGAAACATAACTCAGATTAGAACCAGGTTCAATTAAAATGGAAACTAGATGGTTGGAAATCATACCTTCCATCTCCACCATTAAAGCTTGATGGTCAACTTGTATATTATCCAAGGTTGCATAAATTTGTGGCATGCTCCTAGCCACATCATTGATTGTGGTAGCCTCCTAGATGTTGTATACCCTCCTATTGTCTTGTTTCCTATTGGGGAAGTCCCTCAACAAATTTTCTTCTCCGCAACCCCAACATTTCAAGGGTTCTCTCTTTGTATTATCGGTCTTTCCTGAGGATGATCCAAAGGGTTTATTACCACTCTGAGATGGAAAATTCTGTTGATACACACTTTTAGTAGGAAGGCTCATCTTAGAGATTTTCCCATGACTCTTAAATCTTGAGGACTTAAACCCCTTCTTCTTGAATCCCAAWTTACTTTTCTTCTTCCAATCCTTATGAGGTTCTTCCTTATTCTTAAATTTACCATAGAAGTGCCTTTCCTTTCGAATAGTTTCTTCTAAAGTCTTAGGTTCATCAAACTCAATTTTGTCCTAGAAGGACTGAGGCAATCCACTAATAAATCATTGCATCTTTACCTTTTCATCCTTTATGTAGGGCACATACCTCATCAGCTTAAGAAATTTGTTGATATATTCATCTATTGTGAGTTTTCCTAGCTTGATTTCATAGAACTCCTTGGTCTTCTCATCATAGTATATTTCAGACGTGTACTTCCTCTTAAAGTATTTATCGAATTGTTTCTATGAAAAATCCTTCTCATGAATTCCTTTCACATTTCTAAGTTCCTCCCACCAAATGGAGGCCTTTCCATTCAAGTTGAAAATGGTTATTCAGGCCTTTAAGTTTTCACAGTAGTCATGGACTCTGAAGTGATTCTTCAATTCAAGTATCCAAACTTATGTTTCCTCCCCATTTTTAATTTCTCCATTGAAAGTGGGTGGTTTGTATTTCTTAAAATCCTCATGGTCATGGCTCTTGGAATGTTTCCTCCTCTTTCTTCTCCATTGAGAATGTAAACTAGTCTCACTGCTAGATAATTCCTTGGAGTTGTCAGTTTCCTCACTAGAGGATTCTTTAGTTGAATCCTTGGCATTAGCATGTCTCTTGGCTCCATATTGGGTCTTCTTTGAGGTGCTTCTCCTTGTGTGGATACTTTCAAGACCATGTTTTTGTATCTCAAGTGGGATCTAGTTTTTCTTAGTATGATATATGTCCACATTACTGGTCATGGGTCCATATTGCAGTTGCCTCTATATATATGATAGGATTTGCAGTAGGACTGCATTAATTTTAGTTTTTTTTTTTTCTTGTTCTTTTATCATCCTTTCATTGTCTTCCTTACAACTTTGTAATTCTTCCATGAGGATTCTTACAGTTTTAGCCAAATCTGGAGGGGTTTCCACCACCCTCCTCTCATCAGAATCTTCTTCTCTATTGTGGGAGATTTCCCCCAACTCATGGTGTGTCACCATTCTTTATGTTGTAGTTTTCCTTGTTGTCGAATGACTATTTAAGTGTTGATAACAACATTTTCTGTCAGTTAACTATCTACTAATTTATTAACAACACATGCAATTTGTAAGGTGAAATCAACTTCATTATTTGGAAACATTAGCAACATAGTTCATATTTTTAAAACATGTAACAACAACAGAAAGTTTCATTCCTCTATTTAGTAATAGATTATAAATAAGCTCTTATGAATGGGTAGGGTAGGGTTCCCTTCCCCTTAAAGGTCCCCTAATAAAATTTATTCAACTCTCTAATGAGCCCAAGCAGGTCAAGTGTTGTTGCATGCTATGATACCACTTTGTCACACACCCAACCCATTAAGTATCCTTTTAAGGGATGGGCCATAAAAAATTCCATTTTCCTTCAACTTCCTTGAATTCCTATAAAAAGGACACTGTCATCTTATGCTCGTTGAGAGTCTTCCAACGACTATAAGTTTGTCCAAAACCGAGTTCTGGATTGATGGCTATGGATTTCTGAAATTTTAGAGGCGTCATTGGCCAAAGGCCACCCCCTCACCACATGGAACCCATGTGGCTCTACTTTATTTGTACCATTCGATGCATCCCTAACGTGACCAAAGTTGTCATCTTCTATTGGTGATTTGGCCACCAAAGAGCGGGTTCACAGGGAAATTTCCTACCGAGATTTCATGGCTTCAAGCCTTCGACCCTCTATCGATTTCATACAACCCCAAAACCTTCTGAAGTTCTAAAGTCCGGAGGAATTTTTCCATCCAAAATATAAGGTGGAGAGGTGTCCACCCTCGAGTCTAACAATTTATGTTGTTCACTCTTAACACATAGCCTATGCTCGATGATGGTCCCACACTTATTTCACGTCCTGTCCCACATTGACACACGGGTTTTCTCTAACATGCCATATCATCATAGCATACAAGGACTCGCCCAGCTAGAGGTTGACACTTGTCTATTTCCTATAGGCTTATTAAATTAATTAATCATTATCATAATAAATTCTCTCTCTTTCTTTATTAATCATTTATTTAATCCCTATTATGGATAATTAATCTTCATTAAAATTAATTAACCCTGTAAATTCYGTTTTTACTTGGCTTAAATTACCAATCCCATTAAACCAAGGATAACTTCCCTCTTTCCTTGGAAATCCAAAACTTTGGGATTGATTAGTGTTAATTATTGTATTAAAGCCCGATCACATTAACTCATAATAAAATCATATTACWAATTGGATTTTAATTAATTATATTGTAATATAATCATTATATTATGACGCAGCACCCCCTACCTCAGCGGGTTCTGCGCGACCTCCTGGTCTTAGGATTGTTCTAATTTCTCTTCGAGTCGAAGCAGCTCCTTTAGTTCCCTGTTGGATCTTTCAACGAATTAGATCCACAGGTCCTTCATGAAAACCCACTCCGCACAACATGCACTCAGCATGAGATTTCACCTGCACATGACCTCCAGACACAACCGCGACCTTTTTTCGAAAAAAGGAAATTTCAGGTTTCGCGACTTCACGAATCCTGGTGTCACGAGTCTCTGACTCTTC
Organism: Picea sitchensis; assembly: GCA_010110895.2. Lineage (NCBI taxonomy): Eukaryota > Viridiplantae > Streptophyta > Pinopsida > Pinales > Pinaceae > Picea > Picea sitchensis. The sequence goes on from SNQJ01S0037461.1 coordinate 4,449, forward strand.
GATCCTCCAAACTCCGAAATGCTGAAATGTCTCAATCAACAATTATCCCTTGGCCAATCCTCAATCCATGTGACCACTTTCCCCATGACCACAGCCTACTCCACAGACTCATCGTGTTTCACGACTTTGGGGCTTGCGACGCCAAGCATTCCAACTCCTTGTCCTCGGGATTTCCAAAGTGTCGAATCCCGAAATGGCTCAATGTGTGAACACAACCCCATTCCCAAGGCACGTTGTGTTTCGCGACTTCAGGACCTTCAATGCCAAGCGCCCCGTCTCCTAGTCATCGAGATGGCCGAAATGTTGAATCCCAAACTTCTGAAATGCCGAATTCCTTCAAAGTTCCTTCTCCACAGCACGATGCATTTCGCGACTTCAGGATTTCTAACACCAAGTGCCCCGACTCCTTGTCCTTGGAACTTCCAGAAAGCTGAACCCCAAACTACCGAAATGTATGATCGTAGTCCCACTCCAACAATACATCGCTTTCGGGACTTCAGGGTTTCCAACGCCGAAGTGCCCGGTTTCTTGTCCTCGGGATGGCCGAAAAGATAAATCCTGAAATGTTGAAATGTGTGACCTTGTTTCGTAGCCCGATTTTATTCCTCCATCTGCTTTCAGGTTTTTACGTTTTGGGACTTCGCAATCCCAGCTTCAACAACTCCCTACCCCTTCAAGCTCCCGATATCCGAAATACCAAAGTACCGAACCCCGAAACACCGGTCTTCCGCTCCAAACTGGGATCAACATCTCATAGCCTCTCCTAATTTGACAGCTTGTGTCTTTTCGGGATTTCACGGGTCAAGAGTTCTGAACTCTTACCCTTTGCATTCCTGGTAGTCGAAATGCCGAAATCCTCCTTTCGAGAATTTCCCCGAAACCTCGACCGCTCGCCACGTGTCCTCCTATTGGACGGTCATGATCCTTTCGGGATTTTGTGGGTCAAGAGTCTCGACTCTTGCCCTTTGTATTTCCCGGTAGCCGAAATGCCAAAATAGGCCTTTCGTTCCCCTCTTCACATACGAGGGTTAAATCTCATGCATCTTCTCCTGGATCCAATGGCTATCGGTCCATGCACCCAGATTTGATGGCCCAGGTCTCTTTCTCCTGTGCACTCTCCTCCTGCTTGCCTAGACGTAGATTCAATGGTCCAGATCTCGTTCTCCCCAGCTGATGTAATGGAAACTGTGCTCCCTCCTGAGCTTGTGCTTCTTCCTGAACTTGGAATACTTCAAACGCTTCAAAGGTCTCAACCTTTTCTCCTGTTATAAATCCTGTATCCTCGACTCCCGCCTGTATTCTAAGGATGTTGTCCCTCCTGAGCTTTGTCGACTCTTATCCACCAAAGAGTGTCTCGACTTCTACGATTCCTTACAGCTATGGCTTTGTACTCAAAGGCACTTTTCCTCGTGAGCTTAGTCATTTCTGAAACCTTGAAAGGTTTCTCGACTTCTACACTCTTTACAGAGTCTCTGCACACAAAGGTGTTATCTGTCCTGAGCTTCGGGACTTTAGAATAAGTCCTCTCTCGCTCCCACTCCTGCTGCCTGACGAGTCTTCAGACGGTTTTCTGTCTGTCAACACTTTACTTAGGTGTTGGTCTGGTGCATTCCTTGCACAAGTATTTATCCTCTTGAGCTTCAATTGCTCAGGCCTCTAAGGTCTCTGCCCCTTCCTCTCCTTGAAAGGATGGAAATGTCGTCTAACTTCCTGCTCAAGCACTCATTGTTGAGCCCACAGGGTGTTCAGTAACCCTATGAAGGTCTTCCTCCTGAAACTTCTTCTCCTTTCTAAACTCAACTAGGAGTTCTTTCTGTGCACACCTGCACCAACTCAATGCTCTCCTGGTAGAGTCTTCCAGAATCCTCAGTGATTCTGTCTTCTTACCGAACTCGAAATAGAGTTCTTATCCTAATGCATTATGTGCATTCGCTCAATTCCCTCTTGGCAGAGCCTTACAAAATTCTCAAAAATTATGTCTTCTCTATGCCTTCTATGTGCCTGCTCTATGCCCTCCTGGCAGAGCTTCTATAGGATCCCTCAATGATTATGGTCGGTCCTATGCTCTCTTCTACATAGTCTTACCTCCAAGGTATTCAACAACCTTGAGGATTCTCCTTGAGTCAGTGACTTCAGCTGGTGCATCCTCCTGGCATGTCTTTTTCTGAATCCGCAGAATTTAGAAGTGTACTCCTTACACAGGCTTACAGAACCCGCAGTATTCTTTCATGCAACCTCTTGCGAAGCCTCAAAGAATCCAAACCTAGAATCAAAGAACTCACAGACAGTAAATTCTGTCTATCCCTGTAAATGCATACCTAACATACATCTACATGATATCATCAACACATAAAGACATTTATTCATGAACTCATAAACATGTGGACAACAACATGTAGGAAAAACTGCTCTGTTTGTATTAATCAAGAATGCCTGATTACAATGTGTTCGAGCTCGGACCGCAATAGAGTCTCGGCTCTCTTCTCCCCTTCTAAAACTCTCTCTACTCTCTATCTCTTATCTTCTCTCTTAACTGACTATCCTAAAAACAAAGATCTTTTTTACAAAGAGGGACTCCTCGAGCTCTTCCCTCTATCCTCACCAACTCTCATTAATTTTACATTTAATTATATTGAATGGGCCATCTAATCCGAATCAGATCTAGATTCCCATCAACATGTCAACCATTAAGGCGACACTAACTACAACCTTCTCGAAGGCACGGCTTGGCTCTACCAGCCTTACAAATATTTAATACAATTTCAAATTTGAAAAAAACGAGAAGGTTGCGCCTCTCTCCCATCAAATGCATGCTTTGATGTGTTGGCTGGCTAGCATGTGGCTAGCTTGGAGCGATGCTCCTGCATCATATTATCATATAATTAAATATTTTATCTTGTACTAGGGGTCATTAATATCAAGTACTATGTAAATCTTCGGTCTTCCGCGTATTTACTCTCCATCCTCTTATGCACATACCCAATAATTCCCGAACGTCGAAGTCCCGAAGAGGGTCCCACTTATATTATATTGTAATGAAAATATAATTTAATTATATTAGAATTACAATATAATGAATTACATTAAATGCTTATTACAATTAATTCCATTGGTTTAATTGTATTAAATATAATGTAATGTAATTAATTGTATTTAATGCAAACATTGGAATAGGGGAAGATAGGTTCAGGCCTTCAGCCATTTTAGCTCATGCACTCTATCACCCCAAACATTCCAGAGTCTCGAACTCCAGAACTCCCGGAGTCTGGGAGTCTCGAAGTTCTGAAGGGGTCCCCACTTATTTGTATTACACATTAAATAATGATTTTAAAAAGGGAAAGGGATTGGCCTCATCCACCTGTAAATATTTTAATAAAATTTTATTATTATATAATATATTATATTACACCCCTTTGGAAATTGCACTCAAGTTTATTAAATCCCCAATATTATATTTAATAATGGAATGAGAGAAAACTCTTCAGATCAAATCCTTTGGGTCTCCAACACACTCTTCATTCTCAAACCTCCCAGAGCCCCAAAGTCCTAAAGTCCCGAAGGGGTCCCACTTGTATTATGTCATGATGCAAATACAATTAATTATTTTGGATTATAATATAATAAATTGCGATAAAAGTTTATTATAATCAATTACATTAATTTGATCACATTAAATATAATATAATGCAATTGATTATATTTAATACTTATGCAACTTTGGTATAAGGAAAGGTAGGGTTTGGGAATTTGGCTATTTTATCTCGTGAGTTCCACCACCCCAAACATTCCAAGCCCCGAAGTCCGGAAGACCACGAGATGGTTAAGGCATTTAGTCACGAGATTTTTCGTGGTGTACTTTAACATTTGAATAATATTAAATTATATTTCTTTTTTTCTCAGGCCTTTTATTCTAGGAACATAATAATAATAATAATAATATATACATACATATATATTTTCATATCCTTGCACGGTTTTATTACCTAGAAAATTTAAATGGAATCATTTTCTCTTACAAGAAAACAAGGGAAAATAAATATAATTTCCCAGTATTTATAAAACAACTTGAAATTTCTCCTTTTTGGAATTAAATTCATATCTATAATTTTCCTCTCCTCTTGGGTAAAGGAGTATATTTTCTCCTTTTACTGTGATTTACTTTTCTTACCCAAAATTTAAGGAAATTAGTCTTAAGGAAAAGAATTTCCTCCACAGTAAATTTTACATTTCTACCCAAAATTACAACCCACCACAATTATGGGGATTCTCCCCAAATTTATAGGAATTTAACACAATTTTAGCATAACCTTTATTAATGCCCAAATGAAATCAAAAGGGCTTTTACATTTTGATTCAAGTAGGAAGGGTCATGTTTATTTCCAAATTATTCTTCCTTACTACCTGTTTATAATTATTTTTGCATTTTTTAAAATTTGGGTTGTTTCCCTAAAGTACAAACTCAGCTTTGATATACTCTAAGTTTTATGTAATAAGGCTTGGGGACAAACTAAAATAGAACACTAATATTCATAAATAAATCTCTCTCTCCTTTCAGATTTTCATGTAGAGGTTCTAACTATTTAATTGTCCCCATTATAACAAACAATGGACTATAATACTAAATCAACATTAGTATTCTCACCTAAAAGTCGTATTTTAACACACAGGTAGTCAAGAAGTAAAGATATAAGTCAAATGGGATTCAGTTGAAACATTTTCACATTCACACCTAAATTTTCAAGGTTTTTTTAACAGGAAAATGAACTTATATTGTTCTAAAATACAGTCTATAATTATCTCTGAGATTAACATTGTGAGGATTTTGGCAAAATATACTTTTCTAGATCCCACAAAGTGTTGAAACTAATAAAAGGAGTGACCCTTTCCACCCAACCATAGGCACAACATCTTCTGTAAATATTTACCACTGGCAACCCCCTATCTAGATCATGATGCCCTGAGAGAGATTATTCCTTATGTTTAGCTACAACCAGAGACAGAGGTCACTCTCTTCCTCCCATAGGAATTATGGCAGATTAATTTTCTATCCACAAAGAAAGGTAGGTTGTTGTGATTGGTCACTCAATCACTCCATATGTCTACAGCTTTGATTATCATCTTGATAGAAAAACGTTTCCCAACAATTCTTGTACCCAGAAACAGATTCATTTCTCAGTTCTCTTCAGAACCAGAGAGTTGCACATGCTCTCCCTCTTCATAAAATCGTCCATTTCCCAAATTCATGGGTCAGATCAGGAAGTTTCTAGATGGGTACTATTCCCATCTCCTCATTGACTCTTGAGAAAGACTTCCCAACTACCAACTTGAATAGTAATTAAATTATTTGGGTTAGAGGACTGTTCTGGTTCCAAAAAATTTCAATCTAGTAGAGTATTAGTATGGTAGGGGTCATTTCAACCATTATTGGTTCCTCTCACCATCTCTCTCATGCATCATGATCTATATTGGAAACCCCTTCAATAATTATGCAATAACTTCCATTTTATTTAGTAACAAAAATATATACATTACCTTCTATAACAAAAGGTTCATCAATTCCAACATCCACACATAATCAGTATTCCCATATTCTTTTAAAAGGCTATAGTTATATTTAAAAGATGGGGGAAACATGGGTATTATAAAATGTCACGTGTGTGTGAAACACTACTAGGTTTTGAGGATCCTACCTATGTTGAGATTGTGAAAGTAGAGTGAGATTGTATCTAAGGGGAAGTTGTAGTCTTTCTCATGGATGGACGGAAGGTGTCAATACCTAAGGGTATTGAGGGAATCTCCCAAGATATAAGTCCAATAGTTGAATAAATATAACATATGTGCACATAGTCATGTGTGACATGGTCTCTGGGAGGATGGGCATTTGGGGATTTCATGTTGAGAGTTCTTCGGATAATTTGGTGGAGTAGGAGGTGGAATATTCTATCGATGATGCATTGGAGAGTTAGGTGGGGTAGGAGGTATGACCCTCTCCTTCTAAGGTGGGGGAAGCACAGGGCCTTCACTTAGTGAATCTATGAAATAACACGTGTGTTCATTAGATATTAAAGAATACCCCTAATTTCACTAAATATTGATAAATACCTTCCAAAATGCTTTTTTCGAACCCCCCTCCCATTACATATTTCTAATAAAAAAATTCCCTATTTTTACTAGATATCCCTAAAGTTTAGTAGATACCCCTTTTTATAACCTCCTATACCTATAACTCCCCCCCATACCCTACATCCCCCAACCAATACCTCTATATTGACTTAGTTTTTCACAATTTAAAAACATGTTTTATGAATGAATGTGATAAGATATTGGTCAACAAAGTGAAACCCCCATGGGGGGAGGTGATATCAGAGTGATGGTTGCAACACTGGGGGTTCTCATTTGAGGGAGTGACTCACAAAGCCGCCTAAGTTCGGCCATGCAACGAATATGATATTAAATGATTTTGGGGTAGAGGTAAGTGAAATGGTAAAATTTCTCATAAATATTGTAAGGACTACTATTCTGAGATCCAAATGATGTGGACACATACGTAATAGTGGAGGAAAAAGGTTCGTTAACTAGTGGTGGCTACAATACCAATTGTAGAGGGGACTTGGATGATGATGGAAGACTCGTTTGATGGACTCCAACCAATGTGGAACATAAATGAGAAATATCCAGACAAGGGTGAGTGTAATGTCCATATGCTAAGCATATGGTACATGGGTGGTTTGTACGCAATGTCTTTTTTGCACTCTGTAAGGCTCGTTCATGGAGGTTGGGGAAGTACCCTTAGAAGAAGGGGTGGGAAACAATGGTGTTTCTTGAAGTGCATCGAGAAGGATCCTTATTTATAGAAGCATGGGGAATAGATTTTTGGGGTGACCCAGGGCATCATAGAGAGCATAAGGTGGAGGTACATGTGGAGGGGTTGGGTTGGTGCTCCTTGCTTTATTTTTCTTACCCCCAACTACCTTGCTAGTATCTATCTTTTTTGGGATGATAAGGGGTTCTACAGGGTGTAAATTGATGTGGGGTGATGGTGTAGGTACTAGAGAAAATTTTGGAGGTTTCAGATACCACTTAGGGATCCCCAAAACAAGTTTTGGGAGGGTTAGTGTGGATATCACTAGATGTTCCATAACTTATGGTAGTGGGAAGATGAATGGAATCTGAGTGACAGAGTTGGTGGACACCTAAGTGGAAGGTGGTTGGTCAGACATAGTTGGAGATCCTACTATAGAAGGGATAGTGGATGGGAATACCTCTTCTGATTTCAATGTGAAAACCTGGGATAATCCTATCAATTGAATCGCAAGAGGTTCTCTATGATATGCATCAATTTACAAGGGATCTTTGAAGATACCAGGGCCAATTTCAACATATGATAGGAATTCATGTTTTTTCCTAGTGAGGGGAAGAATAATGTTCAAAATAGGAAATGGTCGACACTTTTTATGTGTAAGTTGGTCAAGAGTGATGAATTTCCCATTATGAGGGAACATCATCATTCGAAACATTGAAGAAGAAACTAGTTTCTTAGCATACATATAACTATGTTCTAGAATGATGTTGTAGTCTAATGGTGCATATATAACCTCAACTTAGATCAAGAAAATATTTCCCACTATCTCAACATGGATGTTTTGGTAAATCCCTTCAAGTTGACATGGGTGACCATTACAAGATTGAAGGGTGATAGCAGATAGGATAAGCTTGGGAGAGCCCAACTTATACCATACATTTTTTACATGATGAAATTAGACTCTCCTTTGTCTATAATGCATCGATGGATGGTGATATTTCTAACTATTACCAGTATTCAGAATGATACTAGAGAGGGGAGTCTAAGTTCTAAGTTATCCAAATAAAACGTGATGAGGCATGAATCAGAGGGGTCAACTACCACCAACGTTGACAACAAATATTTCCTTTGTGAAGGATAGTTTTTCAAGACCTCTAGTGCTGACATGGTTGTAGGAGACTAAGCAAAACCATCAACTATGTTGTAGCTATGATCTACCCTTGCATGAGGGTTAAGAGTAGTACACCTTAGAGGTGTCTTTGGTACTCATGGAATAAGGTCACCAATGGGACGTGGGATCATGAAAGGTTTGTTTATTGGAAGTTGGGTGGAATTCAAGTTGATCATAGTGGAATTAGGATGCATATTATACTAATGGTTATGGGTTTGGAGGTGAATATTTGTTCAATTCATGTAAATATTTTGGAAAGTAGGGTCTCTAGGTTGAGCCTGACCTGGAGGTTCGTATTGTCCTAAGGACGGGCTAGAGGTACCAATTTCTTGTTGGTTAATGACATCTCCTTATTGAGGGAAGGGATTGCACAAGACTTATCGTTGTTGATGTTTTGGTAACTACATGAGGTATTAACCTCCAGTATAACCTTTGTACTTAGATTAGAATATTACAGAAACAAGAGAACCATTAAAAAGATATGGAATTACCCTAGAAGAGAAGTTGGTCCAAGGAGAATAATAATAAAGAAATAGAAGGCCCCAGAAAGAGAAGTCGACCCCACCTGAAAAAGTCACTTGGAAAAGCTAGTATAAATAAGGAGGCGCCTTAGCTCATTTGGACAAACACACTCACTCACTCAGCTAGTGCACAAGTCTAAGGAGCAACAATTGCAACACAAGGAGGCTCAAGTCTGGAGAGGTTAGTGCAACAGTTGTCATGTTGTATTCTCAATCTTTCTGGTAGTTCTCTTAGTAAAGGTACACTTATATTAATAGAGGTACGTTCTCTTGGTATTATGTTGTTTCTACAACAATGGTATTTCTAGTTAGGGTTTATCTGTTGGTTCTAGAGTGGACTTGTCAGAATTATTCTATCTAAGAAAAGGTTACTGTGCTCAGGGGTGGCATGTGTAAGTGCCTATGGTTGGGTGACAATGATATGTTATTTCTTATGGTTATACGAGCATATCAAAATTTTAACACTAGCTACAATGGTTGAGGGAAGTTTTGTTGGGGAGGTGTTATGCCTTGTAGGGGGTAGGACATTGATTGGACATTGATTCCTTCATCCATTTAAATTCTTCATTCTCGGGGAAGTGGTGAGTATAGTGACCATACTCATGACATAATGCATAATGGAAGTTAGTCTGAAGATTATTGTTATTCCCTTTTTTCTATTGGGTTTTGTTGTTGTTTATAAGATTTTGGTTCTAGTTACCAACATTAAAATTTTCCTTGTTATTGTTATTTTTGTTAGGCAGATTTCTCCCCTATTCCTAGTTTCCTTTTTGTTTGTTTTTTCCTTTCTTTTTCCCATTGTTTTGTTAGTTGTTAGGATTGACCAAGTTCATATTTTTGAATGCTTGAACCTACTGAGCTAGTGAAGGTTGAAAGAAATTTACAATGACATGCTATTGAGTAAGTGGTGGTGGAGGACTGGATTGTGGGGGTCCATGGAATGGGTAGTACATGTTATTCTATGTAGGAATCCCATACTAGTTGTACAAGGTGGATGTCCCTATGCTACATTTTTTACTATTGTAGGAGGTCCCATGCATGTGTGCGGTAGTGTGTGTTTCTTGAGAAGGCATATTAGTCCCTAGATGCAGTGGGTTATTTCCACCTTGCATTTGGGGAGGTTTCTTATGTGAAATATTAATGGGTGCAAATGATATTCCAACAACATTTTGATGAGTGCGGGATCCACCATAATAGCTCCCATATTGGTTGGTTCCATATGGGGAAGGGTGTTCATACTCGTGGTTGACATGAGTTGTGGGCCCAATCAACCTATTTGTTGAATGGGATGCCCCGGGTGTTTTTTGCTCGAATGGTAGAGGGCGAGGGGTATCCAAGATGACTGTATATAGGTACCCAAACTAAGCATAAATAAAATCAAATTTTTGAGCTTTGAGTATGGCCTCATCTTTATTTTGAGGCATTATGGTGGCTAAATTTTGGCAATTGGTGGAAAAATGGATTTCAAGAACTAGTCTAAGAGGAGTTTGTCCTTAACCTTTATTTTTCACAGGATGCACCACCAGTGCCACTCATGGATATGATCTATGATGTGCATGGAAGTGGTTTGTTAGAAATCAATAATAATTTCTAGGCTAGTGTCATGACGAACCGATAACTGGAAAAAAAGTTAGGTATGCATTTGCAAGGGATGCATAATTGGCATGTGATCCTACCATCTCATTAATGTACCATTTGGCCAATGGACTAGTGTGAAGTCACCAATATATCGTAGAGGGGTTGGAGGCATATCTTGTTATATAAAAACAGACATCTTTCCTCACATTCGACTTCATATGAAAGTTCCTCTCAATTAGTACATATGGATGGAGATGTCAGATATTAACTCTAAGAAGATTAAGAAGATTTATATAGCAATATATCTACAATATGAAAAATGAAGGTAGTATCCTCCTATTAGGATATTTTAATGCTAGAACTGCAGTTAATCAAGCTATTATTTTAAGTAATGATTCCAACCCTAATCCTCTATTGCCAAATGAAGACCTTGTTTTATCTAACAGATACAAGAGAAACTCTAAAGACCTGATCAATAACTTGTTTGGTACTGAGTTAATCAATTTCTGTAGTTCTCAATATTTAATAATTTGTAATGGTCTAATGAAGTGGTTGAAATCTAACAGGATGAATTGTATCCATAGGTTGGGTAGTAATTTCATTGATTATGTAATATCAGATATCCCCATATACAACCAAATAGTAAACTTTGATCTTTTATATGACCACGAGCTCGACTATGATCATAGACCTTTAACCCTAACTCTAAAATTTTCCATGCACAAAATCTCCATTGAAGAAAACTCTGATAACCAAAGGCACTTAGTTTTTTACAAACATAAAGATTATATTTTCTTAAATGACTTAAATAGTGATTTAAATCTCATATCATATAAGAACAATATCGAAGATGTCTATTGGGATTTTACAAAAATCCTTTCTACTTCCATTAACAAATTCTCTATTGAGGTGCTTTGTGAAAAGAAAAAAAATACAACTAACCCTTGGTATGATAGCAAATGTAAAATTGCTAGAAAATCCATTAGGGATGTTTCCAATGCATTATTAAAATATGATAAGATAAATAGATGCAAAAACCTAATTAAAAGGGGAAAAACTATATAAATAGAAAGCAAACAAATCTTTTGCACCTATATAAGATAGATCCTAAGAAATTTTGGAGGAAAATTCTAACTTGTAAAACAAAAGAAAATAATAGGATTCCCTTGAAGGATTGGAATTTCTACCTTAAAAATCTTTACGAATCCCCTATTGTCATGGAAAACATTCCAAATAGTTCTACAGAGGATGGATTTTTTTCTATAGAAGACATTAAGTTTGGGGTTAAGCGACTCACAAAACGAAAATCTAAGGACATCAAAGGTTACCAAGCTGAAATTTTAAAAATTGGAAGACCTATCCTCACCCCTCACATGCATAAGCTCTTCAATTTCACTATCAATCAAGGCTTCCCAAAAACTTGGACTCAAAGCTTCATTGTTCCTATTTTTAGAAGTGGGGATAAAAACAATCCCTCTAATTATAGGACCATTATGATTAGCCCCATTTTAGCTAAGCTATATGGAAGTATTTTGGAAAAAAAGATTAGTATATGGCTAGAAAACAATGGAAAAAGAGCTAAAGCCCAGGCTAGGTTTAGAGACTATCATTCAACTATGGACCATTTTGTTATGCTTAGGATCATTGTAGAGGAGTATCACAATGATAAAACCTATCTTCTTTGTTGTTTCATTGATTTTATAAAATATTTTGACACAATGCCCATACTAACCTTTGGAATAGGTTAGAAGAGTGTAAAGTCCCTTTCGAGCTAAGACCTGCTGCAATAAGGTTGTATGAGAAAGTTGTTTCCAATTTTAGGAACACTAAGGGATGGTTAGAAGAAATTAACTATAATATAGGATTCAAGCAAGGTTGTCCCCTATCCCCTACCCTTTTTGGCATCTATATTGATAAGTTAGAAGATTGTTTGGAAGATGTAAGTTGTGTCGGCCCGACTCTTGCTAGTATAGTGATCATCCTTCTTCTTTATACAAATGATATTGTTCTTATGGCAAAGAGCCCCTATGACCTAGGTAAGCAACTAATAATCCTCACGGACTTCTGCTCTAGTATGGGTATTACTGTGAACACTGACAAAACAAAGGTTATGATAATTAAATCCAAAAGGATCACCTACAATACTTTTATACATGACAAAAATATCTTGGAGGAAGTGCCTTCATACAAATATCTTAGAATCGATATTCATCACAAGCTCAATTAGAACTATAACATTGAGAAAAGGATAAATGGAAGGTGGAAAACTTATTATGGGCTTCAAAACAATCATAAATTAGCGGACCTTTGGCTTTGGGATAAAAAAACTTCTCTTTCACACTCTCATCACTCTAGTTATCTTATATGGGTGTGAAGTTTGAGGATGTTGTATCTCTAGAGAATCCTGGAGAAAGATAGAATAGATCCAAAATAATTTTATAACTTATAATCTCAAAATTAAAGGCAATGCACCCTATCCTATCCTCCTCATAGAAGCAGACATTTTCTCCATTGAGAGCATTGCTATGATTAGGTACCTAATGTACAAGATAAACCCACCAACGACTCAAGTGGGGATGGCATGAAAATGTCAGATCTTGGCTAAATCATTGGGGAATACAAGAAGAAGTTATCATGCAAAATATTGATAATATTAAAAATATTATCGCATCTAAATGTAAGGAGAATATGTGGAAAGATAAAGAATTAGAGGATAAAATAAAATAAAGATACTACAAGGAGGTGGTCAAACCCTAATTTAGAAGATCAAAAGTACCTCTCAATTTTGAAAAGTGCAAAGAAGAAAATCAACATTGATAAATAAAGAACAAGCTCTCACAAGCCGATTCAAAAACATTGTGGGGTGAAAGAATCTTCCATCTTTGTGACATTGAGAGGGTTGAAGATGAAAACTCCTCTTAGAATGTTGTGCCTATACCCAAATTAGATCCCTATTTAAAAATATTTGTCACAATACAGACCTTCATAACTTTCTAAGTCATCAAAACTACGAAGATCTTGAAATGCTTCTCTCAATACTCTTTGAACATAAAAAATACAATTTAAAGAAATCAAAATAATATCTTACTTTCTTAAGATCGAATAAACCAATTCTAGTGTCAATGAACATTAATCGTCATCATCATTATCACATTTTTAAGAGAATATACTACATATACATATTATATTAAAAATAATAGTTAAAAATATATAATTCTAATATATTAATATAATAATAATAATTGAAAATCACATTACAAATTTACACGTTAAATTATTTTAATAGTACGGTAAATGTAATCCATCATGCTTTTTGGTATAAACATACACTTTAAAAATCCGAAGACCATTCCATTATCCAGTTGTCAGTGAGTTGTCGAGCATCACATTGGGTAACCATCACGCCCTCAGTCGCGACAGCCTGGTCCTATGGCGCGCGGGGGCTTTCCACCCATAAATCCGACAGCAGTGTCAGTAGCCCCGCTGGGCTTACCGCTTAGGGCCCAACGGACGGACAAAGCGGGCCACCGGCAAAACCTGCCGAGATAAGCAGAGATGCCGGGAATCAGGGGAGCTTTCCGGACTCCCGTTGGCTGGAGACAGGCCGGTTTGACCAGCGAGTTAAATCAGCTTTACTTTACCGGGTTTTAGCCGGTAGTCTGTTGTCCTACTTATCCGTCCGCCTCTGACAGGATGTGCTGGCAACTACCATACATGCCATTATGGCCATTGACGGGTTCCTTGCATTCATGCGACCATGGATGCATGTATGACAAGAGCTGGTACCATCCATGGCTGTATCTTAGCCTGAGTCACTGTTGTTTTCTAACTGTTTTAGGTTTTGGATTTTTTTATTGGAATCCGACAATATAAATTTAGAAGAAATCAATATTTTTTATTGTTTAAATTGTATTTCTGAATGTATAAATAGATTTACCATGGTGAAAAACTTCTGGAACATCTTGATTATACAGTGTTAGTCACTCAAATATGAAAATCCAACAAATTCTCAACAAAAATAAACATAAAATATCCAAAAACTCCCTGATTATCTAGAGTTTATTATTCCTATTATGTAGGAGCCTAGAGTAGTGACATTTAGTTGGGACCTTGAATTTTTCCTAAATAATCCTCACTTTAGGTTTTGTTTAAATAATCTTGGTGAATTATCCATTACTTTAGATTATTTTTTTTGCCTTAATACCCACAATCCAAACAATTTACATCATTTGGACAACCTAGAAAAATATCTTTTACATATACAAATAGTGTGTGAAAAGATACTCTCTTAAAAAGTTTGTGATGTAGTTGTTGTTTATGTTTTCACCATAGGCAATTTCACCATTGATGTCAAAAGTTGTGATATTCACCATAGGCAATTTCATCATTGATGTCAAAAGTTGTGATGTCGTTGTGGTTTATGTTTCCACCATAGGCAATTTCATCATTGGTGTCAATATGTGGATTATTTGTCATTAATAAAGTATTTAATGTTGAAAATTTATAGAGCTTGCATTTTTCTATATGCATTTTTAGTTACTCAATTTCAACTAATCTGATAATCAATATGGTGTTTTTGAATTTCTTCCATGCTTAAAACATTTCTCATCCATTGCTTGCTTATTTGTTACTTTTATTATCCATTCTTCAAATTCCTACAATAACCTCAAAGAAACCTAAGCAATGAGTATAAGGAAAGATTAATGAAATATTCCCTTACAATGACATACTTAACCCTACTGCATTAAGACATTCAACCTAATCTAGTTGCTCAATCAATTCTCTTCTATATTAATAAACACATTTTTTCTCACTTACTAATGATTCATTATAGTCTTATTACATTTATCTAAAAATATTTATCATTATATTTGCTACCCTTCACTTCTAGACCCATATTGCAGTTCATTTCCCTGTGCTACACTCTTCACTCATTATAGTCTTATTACATTTCTCTAAAAATATTTATCATTGTATTTGCTACCCCTTCACTTATAGACCTATGTTGCACTTCATTTGCATATGTGTTACACTCTTCACATTGGGTGAAAACAAATTTACAATTATGTTTAAAGTTGAGTATATCATCTTTCATTGAAATATTTTCTTGAATATTTTGATTTTTAATCATTTTTATTTTGGCATCTATCAACATTGCATGTTTTTTTTCTATTGATATTTTTTATAAGTTTTTTTTTCTATTGATTTTATCCATAAGTTGTTGATATATTTCTAAAGTTGAAGAGATTGGTTATGTTAAGTCTTGCTTTCTACAATTTAATATGAAGGAGATATGTAATTTCTTCTTGCTCAACATAAAGTTGACACATGACACTTTAATTTATTTTTTAATGTTATGGTAAATATAGAGTTAAGATGAATCTACACTAGTTTTATATATCACCATCTTTTTATTGAGATTAGTGTTTATATTAAAATATGTTTTTATTTAATTTTTTTAATTTTTACCCTCCTACAATTTCTATAATATCATAATTATAAAATTTATATAATATCATAATTATAATTTTTTAAATAAAATTAAATAATATGTATTATAAAAAAAATACAATAATATCAATAAAGAACATAATGTTTTATAATGAAAAATTTAAAAATTAAAATGTCAAAATTTTGATAAACAAGGTTGTATGGAAAGTTACCTTGCAAAAAAGTTGGCATTATATTTAATTGTTTATATTCTATTGGAAAGCTGAGATGTAATGAAATCTTTGGGTACTCTAGATGCTTTTTGAAAATGTTTTATGTTGATCTCAGAGGCAAACTTAAAAGTGAGTGATCATAGAGACATTGGTAGGTGAGTGGTTTAAAGCAGTGGAGAGAAAAGCAAGTAGCAAATTGAATGGAAAGCAACATATGAAAACTTGCATTGCTAAAAAGTTTGTGGTGGTTATAAATTCAACCTCTTTCTTAGCATAGGGTAGGGTGAGGAGTATAAATAGAACCAATGACAACCCGTTAGAAATCTGGACTTTTCAAGGGAAAATAAATGAGTGCAGGTCAATTTAAGGCTGGGTATGAGGGAATAATCTTGACTTGTCATGGTCATTTAAATGAGGGGGGACAATGCATTGTTGGTGATATTGGAGGACAATGTATTGTTGGTGATAGGACGTGGGTTTAGAGTATCTTTCAAGTGTGAGTAGAGTAACGAAGTCACATATTGGATAATCAGCCAAGTTCTGCAATGATGTTTAGAGAACAAGGAGGTTAACTAGACTACGACCTTTTCTACTAAATGTTTATATATATATATATATATATATATACTTTCTTAATTAAATGTTTATATATATATATATATATATATATAACTGGGTATTAAATATGTTCTTTAAGTTTAATTTTAATTGATTTAATTTTAAGTTTTTTACGAGTTCTTTATTTTCATCTTTTAAAATTTTCATTTTTGTTTTTAAATCTTTTAAATTTTATTTTTATGTTTTAATTTTACTTTTTAAATTAGGCTATAATTTTAATGTGTTTTTTGTTTTTTAAACTTGCTTATATAGTTTTTTTCTTTTGTATTTATTTATTTTTAATATACATTTAAAAAAATAATAAATAAATTTTTAAGGAATGATTTCGAAGCTAATTTTGAGTTTTTATCTGACACACCATGTATGGCATACTTTGTAACTCCACACTTGTGTATTTCATTATCATGAAGCACAATAAATATACAAAGCAATGCCTTTTCATCTTCTCTAACAAGTGACTCTTCCTATCACTTATGACTCTTCATATTTACAATAATGTTACAAGTAACACAATCCCAAGGATTACGTGCCCAACATTCCCCCATTAATCCAAAGGGGTGTTTGTGAGTCCAAGCATCAGTCTAAACTTTTCAAAATTTCTCTTCCAAGCTCTTTGGTGAAGATGTCCACAATTTGCTCATTTGTGGAACAATGTCTCAAGTGAATAGTCTTGGCCTCTACATGATATCGAATCAGGTGATACTTTGTGTTGATGTGCTTAGTTCAATCATGGAATCTGGGATTCTTGGCCCACTTTATTGCAAAATTATTGTCAACTAGAAGAGGATTAGAATTCACTTGTTTCTCTTGCAAATCTTTGAAAGTATTTTCCTAGTCCACACAATCTCTTTAGTTGTTTATGTAGCTGCCACATATTCTTCTTCTGTTGTGGAATATGTTGGAATTGATTGTTTGTGTGATCTCCAGGAGATAGTTGTTGATCCAAGACCCATGAGATAGCCTAAAGTTGACACTCCATTTTCCTTATCCCCAACAAAGTCTGAATCAGAGTATCTGATTAGGTTGAAGTCATCCACCTTAGAGTACACGAGTACAAAATCTTGAGTTCCTTTCAAGTATTTTGGAACTCTTTTTGCAGCAGACCAATGTCCTTCACAAGGATTTTTCATGAACCTGGAAAGAATCCCAACAACAAATGAAATGTTTGGTGTGGTGGTATTAAGAAAGAAACTACTTCCCACAAGCTATATGTACTTGGTTACATCCTCAAATTCATTCCATTCCTTTTATGTGGGCTTCAAATTCTGTTCCATTGGAGTGGGAACATGATTACACTCAATCATGCCAAATTTGTTCAACAATTCTCAAACATATTTCTTCTGGGAGATGAATATGTACTTTGGATTTTGAATCACCTCAATGCCCAAACAGTAGTGAAGATGTCCCAAATCTATCATCTCAAAGCCTTTCTTCAACTCTTTCTTTATGGATGCAATATAGATTCAATAATTTTGCTAACTTTCTTGACAAACTGAGTTGCATCATCAATATTATAGTGCTTGAAATTCAATTTCAGAAGATGCTTAGTTAGTTTTTCATACTAGGCTCATGATGCTTGTTTCATACCATATAATGATTTGATTAGCTTGCATGCTTTCATTTCTTGTCCCTTCACAAGAAATCCTTCTGGATGAGACATGAAAACATTATCTTTCAAGTCTCCATTCAAGAAAGAAGTCTTGACATATATTTGATGAATTTTCCATCCATTCTATGTTGCCATGGAAAATAGGGTACATATGGTGTCCCATTTTGTTGTGGCAGGGGGTGGCGGGGGGAGGATTCTCCTCATATTCAACACCTTCTTTCTATTCAAATCCTTTTTCCACGAGCTTTGCTTTGTGCTTGTCAAGTGAGCCATCTGATTTGTACTTGTTCTTGAATACCCACTTGCAGCGGATCGGTTTGGTTTTGAATGGAGGGTCCACCAACTTCCATGTCCCATTCTTGATGAGAGCATCATATTCCTTCTACATGGCTTCTTTCCATTCATCATGAGAAGTGGCTTCTTTAAAGGATGTCAGCTCAAAGTTAGTAGATAAATTCAACTCACAATCATATGAAACATCCATGTCATCTACATCACCTAAGTTTGAATTATCTACATCACCTCCATCTTGTCTTGAGGAAGTTGTAGTTAAGTATTTTTGACCTCATCAAGATGAACACTTTCAAGTGTTTTTATGAGCCATTTTGGTGGACCTTTCTAAGATGTTCCAAGTTGCTTAGCTGATTGAGATGGTGTTGTGTTCTCATCAAGACTCAACTTTCCAATCCTCTCGATCACATCATCCAAATGAACTTCAGGTTCTGATGAAGTGGATGGAGCTTCTTCATGAGGGGGAGATGGTGCTTCAATAGATTAACACAAGATAGGGACCCCCACCCCTTTAAGATGTGTATTCTCATTATCAAATTCATGATATCTCTTTACATGAGTGAATTTACCAAGATGATCAAGCTGTCTCTCAACATTTTTGTCATTCTTGGAGGATTCAAGAAATAAATTACATCTATGGAAAGGATGAATTTCTTGTTTTCCTCATCATAAAGATGACATCCCTTGGTGGTATTTGAATACCCCAAGAAGATGAACTTCTGACTCCTTGCTTCAAGCTTGCTTCTTTGCTCCTTAGGAATCAAGGCATAGCAAGTGGAACTAAAGACCCTGAGATGCCTCATCGAAGGAATGCGACCATACCACATTTCATAAGGAGTCTTGTTTTCAAGAGCATGATATGGACACTTGTTTTTCACACAAGCTACACATAGAATAACATCAACCCAAAACATTAATTTTACATTCTTGAAAAACATCATGGAACAAACCATATTTAGGAGAGTCATGTTCATTCTTCCAGCTACACCATTCTATTGATGATTGTATGGAATTGTGGCTTGATGTTTGATCGCATGTTGGTGAAGGTATCTTTCAAATTTTTTATATGTATATTCTCTTCCATTATCAGTGTGAAGAGATCCAATATGAGACTGAGCTTCATTTTGAATCCATACATGAAATTTTTTAAAAGCTTGTGATTTTTCTTTCAACAAGTACACCCAACACATCCTAGTGTAATCATCAATAAAAGTCAATATATATCGTTTACCATTTGCAGAAGGAATAGACATAGGGCCACACAAATCATAATGAATCAGTTGAAGTTTTCTACATTATTTGGAAGTAGAATCATGAAATGGTTGTTTTTTATGTTTTCCAAGGATACAAGCATCACATTACTTCAATTTCCTAGGAGTAGTAGGAAAACCAGAAACACCATTCTTTCTCAACAAATTGAGACTGTCATAATTAATATGTCCAAATATAGCATGCAAAAAAATACTAGATGGAATTATACCTTCATCGTGATGAGAGAGGTATGCAACATTTTGTGTATGGGAAAATGTCCCTTTGAGCTTCAACAATCTTCCATCTTCCATTCGGTCATGACAACCATGTTGTCAGAACGACAGATCCTCCACCTGAACCATTAGAATCCTTTGTGTCAAACGAGACAGGTTTCCTTGCACATTTTGAAGGACTCTCTCTGCATCCCCTCCCACTGCCTCATCTCCCCGGTGCCTCCAACAATGTTGTGGAAGTCTGTCCGGTCATCGTGGACCTACATCTGTGTCACATACATGTCTAATTAGTACTTAACATCATCCAAAAATATTTTTTTTTCCTATACAAAAATACAAAAATACAAAAAAATTAAATATTTAAAAACCTTTGACATACCTATGTCTCCGTAGGCGGTCCCTAGTGGTAATGGCATGTCAGGATCCCCTCTGAAATTGATCCTTTCATAAGAGTAGTCATCCAGAGTGATGACCTGTCGTCTCCACCAGAAGAAGAATTCGTTGTTGTAGGGTGTTGGCACCCTACCTCCCCCCTGTCACCTCATCACCTTGGTCCACCATGCCATGGATGGATCGTGAGGTCCATGTGGAATAATCTCGACTCTAGGTCCCAAGCCTAGAACCCGCTCAAACAAAAATCTACACAATATAGAAGCAAACCCAAAGTTCCTTTTACTACCTTGTTTGCATTATGTCAGCTGACTCTTCATGTTAGCTAGTAGTGAGGTGCACTAGTCGTACACCGTGGGTCTCAAGCACTCCATTGAGTAGAACATAAGGGGCCTCGATGCCTGGTGCAACAAGGTCGATCCTGTGATCCGTGTCAAAAAAAGGACAACAATCTTGAGGCTTAGGTTGTTTATCTCTTGAATGGAGAGTTGGCTCCTGACCTTCTCAGTCCCTACAATGTAATGAGCGTCTATGTATTCCTCTATTTTCATACCGCTCCCAGCTCCCCATTCTTTGAGGTTGACCACCTCACCCCGATGCGACAACGCCGTCAAGAAATAAATGTCCTCAACTTCAATCCTTAATGGTTGTCCATAAAGGTTGAAGCTCTCACTATTTGGATCCCAGTAATCCACGAGCAACTGTAGCAATCTCACTTGGGCCCTCATACATTTGAGAACCCAACACTTATATAGCCCACATCTTTTCAAGGCCATTTGGACCCCTGGATCTCTCTCCACAATAGCTCTACCTCCTCATGTTGCCTTTCCCTCCACTCTAGCACCATCCTGCAAGAGAAAAAACATTTTTTTGAGTTAGTAACCACTAAAAAACATTGTTTACGGAGATATACGTGGGTTGTAGCATTCACAGTCGCATATAGGGTTGATTATACATAGGTTGTCTTTTAAACAAATGCGTATAATTGTGCGTATACGTGACCCAATGAACTATAGATCGCGTACACCTAAAGTTTTAGTTTGCGCCCTAAATAACATAAAAATTGGAACCTAATTACAAAATCTAATCCATTGAAAAGAATGAGAAGGGGAATATGAGTTACCTGGAACAGACGGTAGTCGATTCCGTCACCCGTAGCTCCCACGATCACCAGTTGAAGTTCAAAGGTAATTTGGTCCAAAATCCACTATTTGGGTAAAAAATACAAATGGTATAGTAAATTTGTTTTTCTTTACTATTTATAGTAAATTTTTACCGACTTTGCATAGTGTCGAACAATATTTTGGCCTAATGGACTAATACAATAGTGGATTGAGTTGGTTTTTGTAGTTTTATCCAGGTATTCTTGTGGTTTTCAGTGCCATGTCAATCATTTGTAACGTTGGACATGTATTTTCATTACCCATCATATAGAATAGGTATCCATTACATCATGCACATTTGCATCGTTCTATGACTGTCACTCATATGCCCTAGGTACAAACCCATTTTATAAAGACACATAACCTTCTATCTGTATCTAGAAGTGTCATTATCGAATGGCAGAGACTTATCAAACATGGGTACCCTAGTTAGAACCTCTGCTTCATTCGGTGCCCATGCAGAGATTTTTTTGTAGGACCGAGAGTCCCTTATAGCTAACACATGAATTTATGTTGAACCTCATTTCTTACTCATAAACATGCTAACCTATACCTAGAGGACTCCCAAGTGAGTTTGATTTAAGCTCTTTTCTAACTCATTTTCCAAAAGAGAAAAGATTGTCGAGTGAACTTGTCTCTTTCACACTCATAAATTGGATTTGAAAGGACGTCTATTTGGTGAAAGTTTATCCCTTTTTCAAACCAAGTAGACTAAGATTACGAAAAAGGACATTTTTTGGCATTAAGTTGTAATTGCATCTCATACCCTTGCTTGCAGTATTGAGGCTATGGTCGGTTCTCGTTTTTCCGTTATAAGTCGTTTACCTCAGCAGTTTGCATCCTCAACCTTCCAAAGACTTGTTTATATCCTTTGCAGCTTGACACCCTATACCTAGGAGGATACATTCCCCTGAGTGTCCATCTCCCACATGCACCTCCTTGCACTGAGCATAGGTATGTTCCATTGCTGGAACTAGTTTTGCTTACTTGCAACACTCGTTTCCTCCTCTATATCATAGCATTCATTCAACTATGAAAAAACAAAAAAATATAGGTGAGAAGGGAGTATTATCTTATATTGGCAGCAATCATGTCGCCTTTGAACAAAGCACAAAATTTTTGACTCCACTTGTCATCATAATTTTGGGTGTAGCATGACCTTAGGAAGTTGAGCTCGTTACATAGATTTTACTCCTCTAACTGGTTACTCTTCCAGTCCCTATGGAGAGTTTGATTGATGCTTCCTACATATCAAAGTTTCATCATTGATTCTACGTTTCCAGAGTCTTCCATATGTCTGTAACACCCCCACGCTTTGTCCGATGACTAAATAAATTTTCTCGTTCACGAGCCGAATTAGCTCTTCGATTTCCTTCTGAAATCCTGCTATTTGATCCACAGGCCCTATTGAAACCCCACCAGCGCGAACATGCACAAGGTGCGGGCTTCACCTATGTGACCACAGGTTGTGACCGCACACCTATAAAAAGGCATTTTGCATTTCGGGACTTCAGGACTTCTGCATGCGAGTCAATCCTGACTCCTATTTCCCCAAATCCCTGACCTTCAATTTCTCTCCAAGGCCAGATCTATGGTCCTACACTATCCCCTCGATTGACGGTTGTGATCGTGTCGCGATTTCATGTATTGGGATAATGAACGTGAGCTAGCTCTGACTCTCTGTTCCCCTTAATCTTACACCCATACAACCGGTTTCCACGACTTGGGGATTATTCTCCGAACTCATCGAGACTTCGCATTTCGTGAAGTTGGAACACAACCCAACGCCTATATTTCGAAAGCCCGATCCTTGAACTCCCGATATCCCCTCGCCCATATCAACGGTCATGGCTCTCCTGTCATCTGACGCTTCAGATCAAATCACGAGTTCGGGTCTCACAAGTTCACAAAACTCTACCCTTTGACTTCTTTCAGTAGCGAGTCAGTGAAATGCTGATCTCTCACCACGTGTCTTCTTACGATGGATGATCAAGGAGGGTCTCGATAGATCCTTAGATCTATGGTCCAAAATTCATTGCTACTTGCGAAGACTAAAGGAGTCGAGGCGTTAATGTCTGTGCTCACTCTTCAAATCTAATGGTTGTGACAGACCTGAGATCCTTCCCAAAGGATCTTGTCCATTCATCTCCCAAACGAAAGGATATTCCCTTTCGTTATTTGAACTCGCTATCCTTTCTAAACTTGGGCAACAAAATTCAACCTCTTAGAGCTTCGAGCTTCCACCGCTCTGAAACCTTCGAAAACCAACTCCTTCTTGCACAAGGTTCCCAGACCTAGGTCACCTAAACCTTCAGATGATTCTTGGAAAAATTATCCCTACTCTTAGTCGGGTTTCTGGATAAGGGATCGGGTGCGTTTCAAAGTCCTTAGGCTACTAACCTGAATGAAGTGCCTTCCTAACTCACTGAATTAGGAGCTATGAAACTGGGGAAAGGTAAACTTGTGGGTTTAGCGTAGCGGTAGCCATACCAAGGAGATTACTCTGACTTTGAGATATGATGCAATTCCTTGGGGAAGGTGCTTTCAAGGAATTAAATTAGAACATCACGAGAATCAAGCAGATGGGATGATTCTTAATGGAACAGACTCATGCTCCAGACTTAATCATTTTATACAAAAACCAACTATGGAATATAAGTATACACATGCATCCATTACTTCCAATATAAAACACCAGGAAATCATTTCATACAGAAACCATTTATGGGCGTATAAACATGAGCATGTATCCATGATATTCAATTCAAAATACAAGGCATAAAACACTTATCAGAACCACAAGGCGTGATGCGACTACTGAGAGGGGTGCTCATTTCCACCCAACCATAGGCTCAGTCACTCCCAATGGATTTATCACTAGCCACCCTCGAGCTTAGGCCACGATGCTTTGAGATTCAATCTCTTACTTCCAACTCAACATATGTTAGGGACGAATGTTACTCTCCTTATCCCTATACAGGAATAGACGAGGATGAAGGTTAATCTCCTTCTTCTGAATCAGTCTCTCTTATCTGTGATCCAAACTCACTTTTCTCTCTCGATCCTTCCTTGGACCCAAGAGTTTCTTCTCTCGTCTCTACATTCTTCGTCGGTCCTCTCTGCCCACACCACACTTCCTTTCTTTCCTTCCTCAACAAGATTGCATGTGGCTTGAATTCCCAGTTCGTGGTCAGGGCCAGAAGCCTTATAGACGGGCAGTCTGCCCCATCCCCTCATTAACTCTTGAGGAGGTATTCCCACTTACCAGCCTGACTGTAATTCATTTCATGTCAGATGGTTGTTCTGATCTTGAGCAATTAAAACCAGCATAGTAATGGCTTGGTGGAAGTTAACGCAAATTCTTTGGGCCCCTTCCACCACCTTTTCATTAGAAATTGTGGTCTCTTTTAGCAAATCCCCTTCCCAACAGTCATGAAACACATATTCATAACAAATTTTACATTCATCGACATTTTATACAAAGGTCCATCAAATCAAACATTCACATCTTTGAGTTTTCCATAGTTCCCTGGCCAATATAGTTATATTTACAGACTGGGGGAAACAGGGTGTTACAATTCCCTCCCCCTTAAAAGAACATCGTCCTCGATGTTCTATCTATCAACATGACGTGTATGTATAGAAGTAGACAAAATCGGATATGCCTGTTTCATGGCATCTTCCATTTCCCACAACCTCATCTGGGGAAAAGTGTTTCCACTGCACCTTGACCTGTGCAATGGTTCAATTCCTGAGTGAGGTTTCCTTCCTCTCTAGTATGCATTGGGGTTTTGGAAGGAACTCTCCCTTCGGTTCCACCTGGATCACAGACCAGTCAATTATATGATTAGCATCATGTATATATTTCTTCAATAA
>SNQJ01S0037461.1:29624-45001 GCA_010110895.2 Picea sitchensis
CTATTTTATTATTAGTTTTCCTTAGGATTTTAATTGTGTCTTGGGTTTTGAGTCATCATGGAACAAGACCAGCCTCCTCGTTGGTCTCTTCATATTTTGAATCTACCACCACTACTAGATCCTTTACCAAATTTGCCTCATAAAGGGCATATAGTTAATAAGAGTGGTACATATATCTCCACCTCCTAGGCTTGTGATCATCCTACCATGATTACTAATTCATACATGAATGTCTCGGGAAGCCCTTTGACTCCAATGTCCTATGTGATTAATGGAGTCCCCTTGACTCCCTTATCATCAACAATTTGGATTCTGAAGGATCCCTCACCTATTGCTACCCAAACCACGGTCTCTTCTCAGCCCATGGGAACAAATCCTTTTGTATTTCCAAGTGGTACACCAAATTATAGTACTCAGTCCATGCCTTGGGGCTCTATTCCTTTCTCTTTTGGTATGCTAGACATGACTTCGCACTTTTCATCCTTCGTTTCATCATCTCATGTGAATCCTATATTTAGGTCTGGGGGAATGATGCCTCCTTATACTCCAGTCTCGTTTTGTGGGGTCATATCCCTCAACCAAATCCCATCATAGGAGGTTAGAAGCATCCTTCCTCCAGACCCAATCCTAGCTTCAATTTCCCAGGATGGAGTGCTCAAATCGGTGGTCCTTATACTTCTTGTATTTCATCTGTCATTACTTATTCCATAGCACCAATTCCTACGAGCGCTTTTATTATAAAAAACCTCCCTCTTACCTCTGGTGTTTCATATGAAGGGAGGCATTTTCATAGTATGGGAAATCCATAACATGGAGTTCCTTTATCGCATGGAGTTCCTTCCTGATGAAATCCTACTATTTAATCCACATGCCCTATTGAAACCCCACCAGCGCGAAAATGCACAAGGCGCGGGTTTCACCTATGCGACCACAGGTTGTGACTACACACCTATAAAAAGGCATTTCACATTTCAGGACTTCAGGACTTCTGCATGTGAGTCAATCCTGACTCTTGTTTCCCCGAATCCCCGAAACTCCGATTTCTGTCCAAGGCCAGATCTATGGTCCTACACTATCCCCTCGATCGACGGTTGTGATCGTGTCACGATTTCACTTATTGGGATATTGAACGTGAGCCAACTCTGCTTCTCTGTTCCCTGAAATCCTGATATCCAATAGCTCCTCCCTTAATCTTCCACCCATATGACCGGTCGCCACGACCTAGGGCTTATTCTCCGAACTCGTCGAGACTTCGCATTTTGTGAATTTGGAACACAACGCAACACCTATATTTCGAAAGCTTGATCCCTAAACTCCTGATATCCCCTCGCCCAGATCAACGGTCATGGCTCTCCTATGATCTGACGATTCAGATCAAATCGCGAGTTCGGGTCTCGTGAGTTCACAAAATTCTACCCTTTGACTTCTTTCAGTAGAGAGTCAGCGAAATGATGATCTCTCTCCATGTGTCTTCTTACTATGGATGGTCCAGGAGGGTACCGATAGATCCTTGGATCTATGGTCCAGGTTTCATCGCTACTTGCGAATACTGAAGGAGTCGAGGTGTTAACGCCTATGCTCCCTCTTCAAATCTAATGGTCGTGACAGACCTCGGATCCTTCTCGAAGGATCTCGTCCATTCATCTCCCAAACGAAAATATATTCCCTTTCATTATTTGAAATCGCTATCCTTTTTGAACTTGGGCAACGAAATTCAACCTCTCAAAGCTTCGATCTTCCGCGGCTCCAAAACCTTCGAAAACTAACTCCTTCTTGCACAGGGTTCTTAGACCCAGGTCACCTAAACCTTTAGATGATTCTTGGACAAATTATCCCTACTCTTAGTTGGGTTTCTGGATAAGGGCTCGGGTGTATTTCAAAGTCCCTAGGCTACTGAACTAAATGAAGTGCCTTCCTAACTCACTGAGTTAGGAGCTATGACATGGGGGCAAGGTAAACTCATGGGTTTACTGTTGTGGTAGCCATACTAAGGAGCTTACTCTGACTCTGAGATATGATGCAATTCCCTGGGGAAGGTGCTTTCATGGAATTAAATTATAACATCACGAGAATCAAGAAGATTGGATGATTCTCAGTGGAACGAACTCATGCTCCGGACTTAATCATTTTATAGAGAAACCAACTATGGAATATAAGTATACACATGCATCCATTACTTCTAATCTAAAACTCCAGGAAATCATTCCATACAATAACCATTTACGGGCGTATAAACATGAGCATGTATCCATATATTCAATTCAAAATACAAGGCATAAAACACTTATCAGAACCACAAGGCATGATGAAACTACTAAGGGGTGCTCGTTTCCACCCAACCATAGGCTCAGTCACTCCCAATGGATTTATCACTGGACACCCCTGAGCTTAGGCCATGATGCTTTGAGATTCAATATCTTACTTCCAACTCAACGAATGTTAGGGACGAAGGTTACTCTCCTTCTCCCTATACAAGAATAGATGAGGATGAAGGTTACTCTCCTTCTCCTGACTCATTCTCTCTTCTCTGTGATCCCAACTCACTTTTCGCTCTCAATCTTTCCTTGTACCTGAGAGTTTCCTCTCTCATCTCTGCATTCTTCGCCGGTCCTCTCTGCCCACACCACACTTCCTTTCTTTCCTTCCTCAGTAAGATTGAATGTGGCTCAAATTCCCAATCCGTGGTTAGGTCCAGAAGCCTTCCAAATGGGCGATCTGCCCCATCCCCTCATTAACTCTTGAGGATTTCCTCCCACCTACCGGCCCGACTATAATTCATTTTGGGTCAGAGGGTTGTTCTGATCTTGAGCAATTGAAACCATAATAGTACTGACTCGGTGGAAGTTAACACAACTGCTACGGGCCCCTTCCACCACCTTTTCATTAGAAATCGTGGTCTCTTTTAGCACATCCCCTTCCCAGTAGTCATGCAACACCTATTCATAACAAATTTACATTCATCGACCTTTTATAAAAAGGTACGTCAAATCAAACATTCACACGTTTGAGTTTTCTATAGTTCCCTGGCCAATATAGTTATATTTACAAACTGGGCGAAACAGGGTGTTGCAAGGTCTCATTCTCTTGTTCAAAGGATGTCTATCAACCTATGTCGGCCATTACTCATAACTCTTGACTTTTCATGTCGTCCATACCCTCAGTCTGTCTCAAAATCACGTGAAGCTATAGTCCTATTGCACACCTTGGTCCTACTTTCCTCATTGGTAGGTAACCTTGAACCCAACCGTCGACATTATATCATTGGTCATTGGCTGGGTTGGTTCCCTTGTGTTCGACGGCAAGACATCTATTCACACATTGGGATTCATGCAGTGTCTTGGATTCCATTAGCCTTATTGGTGGTTTCCTCACCTTTGCCAACAATTTTCCTCATTGGATGTTATTCAGAGGGTGTTTTTCGTGTACCGCTTTCACATGGAACACACTAAAGTCGCACAAGTTTGTTGGTTCGTGAACATGTTCTTCATCCAATTTCCTCCAAATAATCAAGATACTACTTTGTATCTCGTGCTGAATGATGAGAGATTCCTTAATGCTCTCCTTTCAATGGGTCTCCTTCCATCGACTTCAACTCATCTATTCTAGAGATGCGACCTAGAGTTCTATGAGTACCTAGAGGCTTGCAATCATTAGTGGCAGGTTCTCTCGCCATCGACAGTTGGGAATACATCAATGTATCTTGATCAATGGATTATTCAAGTGTTCAAACCCGACTCCTTTATTCACACTTGTAAGAATGTAATTGGTGCCTTGATACCTAATTTCATCATCGGTAGGTTGTCTCGCGTTTGTTAAAGGTATACCTCAATGATCGGTAATCAAATGAAGTCTCATTGTGTTCGATCTCAACTCCTTTATTCACATGATGTAGACTTGTACCTTTGGTGGATTGTGTAGAGGACTTGAAGACATCAATTTATAGTCGCAACTTTCCTTGGCTGTTTCTACCTTTCATTGGAGAGTGTAGAAGCAAAGAAGGAATTTTTATTACACATGGTATGGGTTAGTGAGATCTCATTTATTGGGTGAAGAGGATTTCATCCAAGTTTTGATGTAGAGAGAGTTGGATCACGAAGGAATATGATTCAAATAGATATTTAGTAGGTGGAGAAGGAATTCCATATAGAGATCTAGGCCAAAGGAAAAGAGAGAGAAGTCGTACAACAAAAGGATTGTCCACCATGGACAGTGCAAGTTTTTTGGTATAGGTCATGCAGAACAACATGCGGTTCAGTGTTATAGTCGCATAGATAGCGCAAAACAATGTGAATATTTGGGTAACAGTAATTATTTTTCCATACAAGATCGTACATCAGGTTTGGAAGCAGATCAACCACTCAGGTATTGATGTACTTTGTCTTTTTTTCTATTTGGGCCATTTTCCTAGTAAGGGATCCCTTGTTATATTTGAAGTTATTTGAATGATAATCTTAGTTGATGGGAAGAAAATATTTGTCTATTGTGCATGCGATTTTTGGTTTCTTTATTTATGCTTCAGTTGTAATGTTTAGTTGATAACTCATCTTTTCATTTATTCAAAAAGTGATTTATTTCAAATTAATTGTTGGGTGTTGGGTAAAGGGAAATTTCAACATGTTATCAGATCAATCCCTCTAAGAGAGAGTTGTTATAGAAAAAAAATTCACACTCTATGCATCTTTCTTTGATGGCCTTCCATTTCCCTCTACAGAGTTAATTTCCACTTTTTTCTCACTCCAGAGCCAAAAATACATATTTTTGTCCATATACACGAGCCACAGTTAGAAAATTTGTGTACACACARGTTTCTCCATTACAACCTGCATACATCAGGTTTTCTTCTMAAAAAWAAWAWAAAAATATGTCAGGTTTCCATGCCATGTCACAAGATCCATGATCCTTGACCTTCCATATACTGGAAACGCTTGACTCRACCCTTCAATTCCATTTGAAGACTATAAATTGAACCATATACAAGCCTTGGATAGAAAATTCATCATTGAGAGCAAAGATACTCTAGAGAAATTTCACCTCATATTGAGTTTTCATCCCTTTGTCCTTGAAAGTATGAACTTCTTGTGTTCATCCCCCAAGCTCTTCATAGATTCAGATAGAGAACCTCATTGACTCCTACTACTTGTGAGCTTTCCTTTGTGGAGGATTGAAGTGGTGAAGGCTCAGCTAGAGGGACTTGGTTTCTTGGTTTCTTGGCTCTGATATGTGTCGTTAGAGAAGTTTTTCACCTATGTACTTATGTTGATTACATTAATAGAAATACTCTTTTCTCGTCCAATTATATGTCACAAATATTTGTATTATTTTCCATGGGTGTATTTGTTATGTATGTTAATGGATTATGCTAGTTATATGCTAACATTATATATGATGTCTGCAAGCTTGTGTATCTTGGTTGTTGAGGACAAGTTGCAGGTATACAGATTTGGGTCGTGAGCTCAATCGTGGTCTTCTTCAGATGTCCGGACGAGGTAGGATTCTAGCCTTCTCTTGTTAGAAATTCATTTATCTAGCATACTTGAGATTGGAGTTTATTTCTAGATGTTGTTTCGTTTGTTGTAGTTTTTCCCTAGCCATAGAGATATTTTCCTCGTAACAACATTGGCGACTCCACTGGGAAAGATCTCCCCTTTGGGGTATTGGGTGTTTTTTCTCCTTTATTTTCTCTTTGTTTTTCTGAGTTTATGTGTCTCCTATTGATTGACAGCCTATATTTTTCCTTGTATCTAATTTTCTTGGCCTAACCCTTGCCTTGGCAGTGCAGTCTTTGGAATACGTAGGTTTTTCCTTGATAGTCATGTACATATGCGAGTTGTATGTCTTCATGGTGCGTACATATGATTTTTTTCCCCGAACAGTCGTGTACACTATCTTCTGAGTCATTTTGGATGAGGTTAGTGTTTGTTGGGTGAGTTTTATTGGTTTCCAAGACTTATTGGGTCCCTATTCTGACTGTTAAGTGCCTACATAGTGGTAGGAAGCCTCTTTATTGGTGAATCTTTTGGGAGAACTCCTTGCTTATCATTTTTCTCATTTGTTTTCCTTGCATTTAGGTCTAGGTAGTTTCTTCTTGGTGTCCTACTTGGCTTGTCTCTTTGGCTTGTAGTAGGGTATTCCTGTGAGGTTGCTATTCAGTCCTTGTATTTTCATTTCATTATATCAAAAATACAAAAAAAAAAAATGTTTCTTTTTTGCATATTACTTATAACATTTGCAATTTTTGTTTATCTTCAATAATTTTGACATATTAGGAAATATTTCACTTCATTGAAATTGTAGATATTGCATCTAGGAAATAGCATTTAGAAGCATACATTCTCTTTGAAAATAAATACCAGTACTTAGAAGTGATTTTATATTTTCTTCTTTTTTATATATGTTGATTCATTATACCATCAGTTTCGTGATTGCACCTCTTGAGTAAGAATAAGCCATTAAAATTAATGTTGAATAATTAAGAACGATTTTATTTTTCATGGTACACAAACAAGTGGAGGACCTAGGGCCTTGGAATAGGATTTTGTGAGTAAATTTATCCAAGGATATAAAACTTAATGTATGTGTCTGAAAAGGGAGTGGTCAAACCCATTATATAATTGGTGTCCACGGGAGGCTCCACTCACACTAGAGTTAATCACGAGGTCAGGTGAAGTTGGTTGCAGAGAAAACCCTTTAATACCTTCCTAGCATCAGAGATATTTCTGGGGTTCTATTCATATCTAGGGGTCTCGCTAGTTCATTTACCTCCTTAAGAGGCAGTGATTCTGATATTTTTTTCTTTGCTACCCTGCCCATACGGTGGACCAAAATTGTGACTTCTCACTTGAGAATTGGTTATATCATGGTGAATTTAGTTTCTCGACCTAGGTATCCACATAGGTTGCTTGCAAGGGTTATTTTGTAGGTACCCTAAGTCAGATAGGGATCAGAAAACACACAAACTTTATGCATGATTTTCTCTCTGGAGTGTTTTGACCGATTGCGTTGTGAATCCTACAAGGGTCCTTATAAGTAGTTTTGTTACCTCCACTCTATTGTTTGGGAGTCTCATCGCCTCTTGGGAGAGGCATACCTTCTTTAGTTCGAGAGGTCCCTTCAACCATCATATCCTATTTGTGAGCATTGGCCTTTATCTTTATTTAGGAGTATGCTATTTTATTATTAGTTTTCCTTAGGATTTTAATTGTGTCTTGGGTTCTAAGTCATCATGGAACAAGAACAGCCTCCTCATCGGTCTCTTCATATTTTGAATTTACCACCACTACTAGATCCTTTACCGAATTTGCCTCATAAAAGGCATAGAGATAATAAGAGTGGTACATATATCTCCACATCCTAGGCACCTGATCATCCTACCATGAGTACTAATTCATACATGAATGCCTCGGGAAGCCCTTTGACTCTAATGTCCTATGTGATTAGTGGAGTCCCCTTGGATTCCTTATCATCGTCGGTTTGGATTCTGAAGGATTCCTCACCTAATGCTACCCAACCCATGGTTTCTTCTCAGCCCATGGGAGAAAATCATTTTGTATTTCCAAGTGATACACCAAATCATAGTACTCAGTCCATGCCTTGGGGCTCTAATCCTTTCTCTTTTGGTATGTCAGACATGACTTCGCACTTTTCATCCTTCGTTTCATCGTCTCATGTGAATCCTATCTTTAGTTCTGGGGGAATGATGCCTCCTTATACTCCACTCTCGTTTGGTGGGGTCGTATCCCTCAACCAAATCCCATCATAGGAGGTTAGAATCATCCTTCCTCCAGACCCAATCCTAGCTTCAATTTCCCAGGACGGAGTGCTCAAATCGGTGGTCCTTATTCTTCTTGTATTTCGTTTGTCATTACTTATTCCATAGCACAAATTCCTACGAGCGATTTTATTATGAAAAACCTCCCTCTTACCTCTAGTGTTTCATCCGAAGGGAGTCAGTTTCATAGTATGGAAAATCCATAGCATCGAGTTCCTTCATCGCATGGAGTTCCTTCCTACTGAAATCCCGCTATTTCATCCACAGGCCCTATTGAAACCCCACCAGGGCGAAAATGCACTAGGCACGGGCTTCACCTATGCAACCATAGGTTGTGACTACATGCCTATAAAAGGGCGTTTCACATTTCGGGACTTCGGGACTTCTGCATGCGAGTCAATCCTGACTCTTGCTTCCCCGAATCCCTGAACTCTGATTACTCTCCAAGGCCAAATCTATGGTCTTGCACTATCCCCTCGATCGACGGTTGTGATCGTGTCATGATTTTGCATATTGGGATAATGAACATGAGCCAGATTTGACTCTCTGTTCCCCAAAATCCCAATATCCAATATCTCCTCCCTTAATCTTCCACCCATATGACCGGTCGCCACAACCTGGGGCTTATTCTCCGAACTCATCAGGACTTCGCGTTTCACGAAGTTGGAACACAATGTAATGCCTATCTTTCGAAAGCCCGATCCCCAAATTCCTGATATCCCCTTGCCCAAATCAATGGTCATGGCTCTCCTATGATATAAAGGTTCATATCAAATCATGAGTTCGAGTCTCGTGAGTTCACAAAAATCTACCCTTTGACTTCTTTTAGTAGAGAGTCAATGAAATGATGATCTCTCTCCACATGTATTCTTACGATGGATGGTCAAGGAGGGTCCCGATAGATCCTTGGATCTATGGTCCAGATTTCATCGCTACTTGCAAAGACTGAAGGAGTCGAGGCGTTAACGCCTGCGCTCCCTCTTCAAATATAATGGTCATGACAGACCTATGATCCTTCCCGAAGGATCTCATCCGTTTGTCTCCCAAACGAAAGGATATTCCCTTTCATTATTTGAAATCACTATCCTTTCTGAACTTGGGAAATGAAATTCAACCTCTCAGAGCTTCGAGCTTCCGTGGCTCTGAAACCTTCAAAAATTAACTCCTTGCATAGGGTTCTTAGACCCAAGTCACCTGAACCTTCAGATGATTCTTGGGAAAATTATCCCTACTCTTAGTCGGGTTTATGGATAAGGGCTCGAGTGCATTTCAAAGTCCCTAGGCTACTGACCTAAATGAAGTGCCTTACTAAATCACTGAGTTAGGAGCTATGACATGGGGGCAAGGCAAACTCGTGGTTTTACTGTAGTGGTATCCATACCAAGGAGTTTACTCCGACTCCGAGATATGATGCAATTCCCCGAGGAAGGTTCTTTCGAGGAATTAAATTATAACATCACGTGAATCAAGCAGATTGGACGATTCTCAGTGGAACAAACTCATGCTCTGGACTTAATCATTTTATAGAGAAACCAACTATGTCATATAACTATACACATGCATCCATTACTTCCAATCTAAAACACCAGGAAATCATTCCATATAGAAGCCATTTATGGGCATATAAACATGAGCATGTATCCATGATATTCAATTCAAAATACAAGGCATAAAACACCTATCAGAACCAGAAGGCGTGATGCAACTGCTAAGGGGTGCTTGTTTCCACCCAACCATAGGCTCAACCATTCCCAATGGATTTATCACTGACCACCCCCGAGATTATGCCACGATGCTTTGAGATTCAATCTCTTACTTCCAGTTCAATGAAAGTTAGGGATGAAGGTTACTCTCCTTCTCCCTATACAGGAATAGATGAGGACGAATGTTACTCTCCTTCTTCTGACTCATTCTCTCTTCTCTGTGAGACCAAATCACTTTTCTCTCTCAATACTTCCTTGGACCCGAGATTTTTCGCTCTCATCTCTACATTCTTCGTTGGTACTCTTTGCCCACACCACACTTCCTTTCATTCTTTCCTCAACAAGATTGCGTGTGGGTCAAATTCCCAGTCCGTGGTCAGGTCTAGAAGCCTTCCAAATGGGTGATCTACCCCATCCCCCCATTAACTCTTGAGGAGGTCCTCCCACCTACCAGCCTGAGTGTAATCAATTTTGGGTCAGAGGGTTGTTCTGATCTTGAGAAATTAAAACCAACATAGTACTGGCTCGATGGAAGTTAATGCAACTGCTTCGGGCCCCTTCCACCACCTTTTCATTAGCAATCATGGTCTCTTTTAGCACATCCCATTTCTAGCTGTCATGCAAAACATATATATAACAAATTTACATTCATCGGCCTTTTATACAAAGGTCCGTCAAATCAAACATTCACACCTTTGAGTTTTCCATAGTTCCTTGGCCAATATAGTTATATTTATAGACTGGGGGAAAAAAGGTGTTACAATGTCTCATGCTCTTGTTCAAAGAATGTCTATCAACCTATGTCGGCCACTAATCATAACTCTTTACTTTCCATGTCGTCCATACCCTCAGTCTGTCTTAGAATCACGTGAAGCTGTAGTCCTATTGCACACCTTGGTCCTACTTTCCTCATTGGTAGGTAACCTTGAACCCAACTGTCGACATTTCATCATTGGTCGTTGGTTGGGTTGTTTACCTTGTGTTCGATGACAAGACATATATTCACACATTGGGATTCATGCAGTGTCTTGGATGCCATTAGCCTTATTGGTGGTTTCCTCACCTTTGTTAGCAGGTTTCCTGATTGGTTGTTATTCAAAGGTTGTTTTTCGTGTACCTCTTTCACATGGAACACACAAAAGTCGCACAGGTTTGTTGGTTCATGAACATGTTCTTCATCCTATTTCCTCTGAATCATCAATCTCCTTATTTGTACCTCGTGCTGAATGATGAGAAATTCCTTAATGCTCTCGTTTCAGTGGGTCTCCTTCCATCGACTTCAACTCATATATTCTGGATTTGAGACCTAGAGTCCTATGAGTACCTAGAGGCTTGCAATCATTAGTGGCAGGTTCTCTCTCCATCAACAGATGAGAATACATCAATGTCTCTTGATCGATGGATTCTTCAAGTGTTCGACCCCGACTCCTTTATTCACACTTGTAAGAATGTACTCGGTGCCTTGATACCTAATTTCATCATCGACAGGTTGTCTCACGTTTGTAAAAGGTATACCTCAATCACTGGTAATCAAATGAAGTCTCATTTTGTTCGATCTCAACTCCTTTATTCACATGATGTAGAATTCCACCTTTGGCAGATTGTGTAGAAGACTTGAAGACATCAGTTTATAGTCACAGCTTTCCTTGGCTGTTGCTACCTTTCATTGGAGAGTGTAGAAGCAAAGAAGGAATTCTTATTACACATGGTATGGGTGAGTGATATCTCATTTATTGGGTGAAGAAGATTTCATCCAAGTTTTGATGAAAAGAGAGTTGGATCATGAAGGAATATGATTCAAATAGATATTCGGTAGGTGGAGAAGGAATTCCATATAGAGATCTAGGCCAAAGGAAGAGAGAGAGAAATCGTACAATAGAAGGATTGTCCGCCATGGACAGTGCAGGTTTTTTGGTATGGGTCATGCAGAACAACATGTGTTTCAACATTATAGTTGCATAGATAGCGTAGAACAATGAAGGTATTTGGGTAACAATAATGCTTTTTCCATACAAGATCATACATCAGGTTTGGAAGTAGATCAACCACTCAGGTATTGATGTACTTTGTCTTTTTTTCTATTTGGGCCATTTTCCCAGTAAGGGATCCCTTGTAATATTTGAAGTTATTTGAATGATAATCTTAGTTGATGGGAAGAAAATATTTGTCTATTGTCCATGAGATTTTTGGTTTCTTTATTTATGCTTCAGTGGTAATGTTTAGTTGATAACTCATCTTTTCATTTATTCAAGAAGTGATTTATTTCGAATTAACTGTTGGGTGTTGGGTAAAGGGAAATTTCAACATGGTATCAGATCAGTCACTCTAAGAGAGAGTTGTTATAGAAAAAAAATTCACACTCCATGCATCTTTCTTTGACGACCTTCCATTTCAATCTGCAGACTTAATTTCCGATTTTTTCTCACTCCAGAGAAAAAAATACATATTTTTGTTCATATACGTGAGCCACAGTTAGAAAAATTGTGTACACACAGGTTTCTCCCTTAAAACCTACGTACTTCGGGTTTTCTACTCAAAAAATAAAAAAAATATGTTAGCTTTCCATGCCATGTCACAAGATCCATGATCCTTGACCTTCCATATACTGGAAACGATCTGACTCGACCCTTCAATTCTATTTGAAAACAATAAATTGAACCATATACAAGCCTTGGATAGAAAATTCATCATTGAGAGAAAAGATACTCTAGAGAAATTTCACCTCATATTGAGTTTGCATCCCTTTGTCCTTGAAAGTATGAACTTCTTATGTTCATCCCCCAAGCTCTTCATAGCTTGAGATAGAGAACCTCATTGACTCCTACTACTTGTGAGATTTCCTTTGTGGAGGATTGAAGTGGTGAAGGCTCGGCTGGAGGGACTTGGTTTCTTGGTTTCTTGGTTCTGATATGTGTCGTTAGAGAAGTTTTTCACCTATGTACTTATGTTGATTACATTAATAGAAATACTCTTTTCTCGTCCAATTATATGTCGCAAATATTTGTATTATTTTCCATGGGTGTATTTGTTATGTATGTTAATGGATTATGGTAGTTATATGCTAACATTATATATGATGTTCGTAAGCTTGTGTATATTGGTTGTTGAGGACAAGTTGCAGGTAGAAATAGTTGGGTCGTGAGCTCAACCGTGGTCTTCTTCAGACGTCCGGACGAGGTAGGATTCTAGCCTTCTCTTGTTAGAATTTTCATTTATCTAGCATACTTGAGATTAGATTTTATTTCTACATGTCATTTTGTCTGTTGTTGTTTTCCCCTAACCATAGATATATTTTCCTTGTAACAACATTGCCGACTCCACTGGGAAAGATCTCCCTCTTGGGGTATTGGGTTTTTTTTCTCCTTTATTTTCTCTCTGTTTTTCTGAGTTTATGTGTCTCCTATTGCTTGACAGCCTATATTTTTCCTTTTGTCTGATTTTCTTGTCCTAACCCTTGCCTTGGCAGTGTAGTCATCGGAATACGTAGGTTTTTCCTTGATAGTCATGTACATATGCGAGTCATATGTCTTCATGGTGTGTACATATGATTTTTTTTCCCCGAATAGTCGCGTACACTATATTCTGAGTCATTTTGGATGAGTTTAGTGTTTGTTGGGTGAGTTTTGTTGGTTTCCAAGACTTATTGGGTCCCTATTCTGACTGTTAAGTTCCTACATAGAGGCAGGAAGTTGCTTTATTGGTGAATCTTTTGGGAGAACTCCTTTCTTATCATTTTTCTCATTTGTTTTCCTTGCATTCAGGTCTAGGTAGTTTCTTCTTGGTGTCCTACTTGGCTTGCCTCTTTTTCTTGTAGTAGGGTATTCCAGTGAGGTTGCTATTAAGTCCTTGCATTTTCATTTCATTATATCGAAAATACAAAAAAAATGTTTCTTTTTTGCATATTACTTATAACATTTGCAATTTTAGCTTATTTTCAATAATTTTGACATATTAGGAAATATGGCACTTCATTGAAATTGTAGATATTGCATCTAGGAAATAACATTTAGAAGCATACTATCTCTTTGAAAATAAATGCTAGTACTTAAAAGTGTTTTTATATTTGCTTCATTTTTATATATATTTATTCATTATACGATCAGTTTCATGATCGCACCTCTTGAGTAAGAAGAAGCCATTAAAATTAATGTTGAATAATTAAGAACGATTTTATTTTTTAGGGTACACAAACAAGTGTAGGACCTAGGGCCTTGGAATAGGATTTTGTGAGTAAACTTATCCAAGGATATAAAACTTAATGTATGTGTCTGAAAAGGAAGTGGTGAAACCCATTATATAATTGGTGTCCACGTGAGGCTCCACTCACGCTGGAGTTAATCACGAGGTCATGTGAAGTTGGTTGCAGAGAAAACCCTTTAATACCTTCCTAGCATCAGAGATATTTCTGGGGTTCTATTCATATCTAGGGGTCTCGCTAGTTCATTTACCTCCTTAAGAGGTAGTGATTTTGATATTTTTTGCTTTCCTACCCTGCCCATACGGTGGACCAGAATTGCGACTTCTCACTTGAGAAATGGTTATATCATGGTGAATTTAGTTTCTTGACCGAGGTATCCACATAGGTTGCCTACAAGGGTTATTCTATAGATACGCTGAGTCAGATAGGGATCGGAAAACAAACAAACTTTATGGATGATTTTCTCTCCAGAGTGTTCTGACCAATTACATTGTGAAGCCTACAAGGGTCCTTATAACTAGTTTTGTTACCTCCACTCTATTGTTCGGGAGTCTCATTGCCTCTTGGGAGAGGCATACCTTCTTTAGTTCAGGAGGTCCCTTCAACCATCATATCTTATTTGTGAGCATTGGCCTTTAACTTTATTTAGGAAAATGCTCTTTTATTATTAGTTTTCCTTAGGATTTTAATTGTGTCTTGGGTTCTGAGTCATCATGGAACAAAACTAGCCTCCTCGTCGGTCTCTTCATATTTTGAATTTACCACCACTACTAGATACTTTATCGACTTTGCCTCATAAAAGGCATAGAGTTAATAAGAGTTGTACATATATCTCCACCTCCTAGGCTCCTGATCATCCTACCATGAGTACTAATTCATACATGAATGTCTCGGGAAGCCCTTTGACTCCAGTGTCCTATGTGATTAGTGGAGTCCCATTGACTCCCTTATCATCGACAGTTTGGATTCTGAATGCTCCCTCACCTAATGCTACCCAACCCATGGTCTCTTGTCAACCCATGGGAACAAATCCTTTTGTATTTCCATGTGGTACACTAAGTCATAGTACTCATTCCATTCCTTGGGGCTCTAATCCTTTCTCTTTTGGTATGATAGACATGACTTGGCACTTTTCATCCTTCGTTTCATCGTCTCATGTGAATCCTATATTTAGGTCTGGGGGAATGATGCCTCCTGATACTCCACTCTTGTTTGGTGGGGTCATATCCCTCAACCAAATCCCATCATAGGAGGTTATAATCCTCCTTCCTCCAGACCCAATCCTAGCTTCAATTTCCTAGGATGGAGTGCTCAAATAGGTGGTCCTTATACTTCTTGTATTTCATTTGTCATTACTTATTCCATAGAACCAATTCATAAGAGTGCTTTTATTATGAAAAACCTCCCTCTTACCTCTGGTGTTTCATCCGAAGGGAGTGAATTTCATAGTATGGGAAATCCATCACATGGATTTCCTTCATCTGGGGGAAACATATATCCTCATATGAGTAATCCTTATCATGCTGCTTTTTCCTCTCAAGTGGCTTCCTCGGTAATGATTCCCTTAGAACATTTTATGAAATAGTTTGGAGAAGGAAACTATCCTCTAGGACAGGGCCATGGTGTATATCAGAACCCTGGTTGGCCCACAATCTCTCAAACCTAATATTTCCCAGGATCATGGGCTTAGACGCTGCAACCCTGGCTC